>NNCF01129949.1:26673-91351 GCA_002313205.1 Laupala kohalensis | reverse complement strand
TTTTTTTTTTTTTTTTTGTTATAGAGATAGCTCCATCCATTATAAGACGATGCTCTCTCCTCATTGTAGGGTTGAAGAGTCAATAAACCCGAGAGGGCTACGAGGAACAGTACTCGCCGACACTCGCACGTGCGTCAACCAGTGTCGAACCGTGCTCCGTCGGCGTCTCTACCTGCCTCCGCCGCCATCGCACACCGTTAACGTCGCAACTGTTAAGGCGCCGCAAAGCGCCACAGCAAAAACTGAACACGGCGTTTGCGGAGTGGCGCTGTTGTCGTGGTGGTGGTGGTTGTCGTTGCTCTTGGGTGGCGTGGACATCAGTGACTGAGGCAGCGGAGAGGTTCGAGGGTGGTTGCCCTATATATAGTGGCAACGACTTAATGATCACCATAGATCACTATGATCTTGGTGATCAATGATCACCATTGTGCCGCTTCCACTATACTTACACCGACAGCGGTGGTCTAGTGGTAGCGTCTTCGCTTCCTTGAGACTTCTGAGTGGGAGAGCGTGGGTTCAAACCCCGTTCGGTCGAACTAGGTGAGCGGTTTGAAAATGTCTGTTCGGAACTATAGATTCCCCGGCAACCCAACATATCTCCTTTCCAACTCCCTCTCCCAAGTCACGGTTAGGTGGAAGAGCAGACCTGGGGCCTTAACCTCGCGAAAAAAAAATTAAATAAATAAATATGGGGCATGGCCAAGGGGGTAATAGAGGAGCACTTGTCCCCTCCCCGTAATTCTAAAAAAATTAACTATAAATAAATTGAATTAACAAGAGACATGAATAACATAAAAAAATTCCGGGCGTTAACCACACAACTGTTAAAAAATTCACTCGTGAATATAATGCACATTTTATTAATTCGTAATATTAAATTAAAAATAGAGTACATGTGGTGATTTCTCCACCACTTCAGCAATTAATTAAATAACAGTAGGCAGCCCACGCTGGTTGAGAAATATTAATTCTGAACTCCACGAAATCTTGAAACTTTGGTAGGGGTTTGTGTCATGTATCTGTACTCGTGTAGCAGACCTGAGATGATGTATCAACTTCGTACTACTCTAAAACCATAATGCAAACAACTGAAGGGTTACTGACACAACTAGATTCCTATAAACAGTTATCTTGCTGAAACAAAAGGACATTTTTCAATACGACGACTTGTTTCTTCTTGCCTACGAGGGCTTTATTTATTTATATTTTATGCGACGGTTGTGAAGGAGCTTTAGTGACGTGAAACGTTGCCGTATTGGAGAGAGAGGGNATTATGCATTCTCTTACTCGATATTACGATCTGTAAAATCGAATTCCCATTTAATCACAGCGTTTCGACCCGTGCTTCCGCAATTTAAAAAAAATGCATGATATTTTTCTACAATTGTCATATATAAATATATTGTTCATTCATTATTAACACCTAATGACGATGCGAAGGCAGGTCGGAACGTTGTGTTTGCAATTCAAATGGAATAAAAAAGTATATTATAAAGGTCGCAATATTGTATTTTCAGATTGTTTACATGAAACCACACTTTTCAGATGCGAGTTGTCAGGTCGGACCGGAAATAATGTGCACTCCAGTTTGAACTTGAATTAAAAATGAACCGTAGCAATCCGAAAAATACACAAGCAGCCCCATATTTATGGATGTTTACTTTGACATTTATAAGTTCTGTCTGTTCTATATTAGCATGGGGCCCAACGTGAGCCATCGCCTGGGGTGGCAAGTTTGGTGGTGGATTTTTTCGGACTTTCATACTCTCTGGAAATTTCTGAAATTAGTTATCTAAGTATGTACAGATACGACACAAGATTTTTAGATTTGTATAACATCCCAGTAGCACGAGTCTGTATAATTAACATTTGATATTTTATTTATTAAGTTGACACTATGTTCCGTTTTCTGTGCCATAATTCGCATCTTTATAGAGGTCCGTCTTTGCTACATCAAGATTTTACTCTTGGAAACACAAATCAAGTTATATAGGAGCATGAAAACTCAATTAACAGTAATACATTTCGCTAATAAAACACATGGTCAAAGAGTTGGGAGCGATTGATGAGAATACTTTTTCTGAGTTACGGTTTACATTCAAGAGTTCAAGTGTTCAGGTGTATTAAGTGAGTGTAATATCTGTAGTAAAGGCAATGGTACCTTCCATTTACGAGTACTGACCATTTCTTTGCAAAATTTGAAGTCTCATCAATTGTTGAACAAAGTACTCTTTTTAGACACATAGATTAAGATTTTGATATGATCAAAAAATTAATTTATTGAAAAAAAAGGAGAAACTAACTGCGTATGACCACGTGGAGGAGAATAAACTAATTTACTCTCCGGAAGCAAGCAAGGGACCATCCCGATCAAGGTCCCTAAAGCAGAGGCGGATATAACATTTCAACACACTCCTAAGATAAGAATAAAAGTAGTTTGGGACGTGTTATAATATTAACTTAATACCAACAAATTTGTATTTAAGAAAACAATTTATTTTCACAAATACATCTTATTATAAACTATAGATTGTTCGAAAAATTTGTTTGCAACTCTAAATTTCAGATCAAGTATTTCAATAGACGCCGCTCCTAGGCAAGATCCTATAGAACCTGTGTATAAAATCCACCTCTACCCGAAGAAAAACTGGAGCAGAACTCAGGCCAAACCCGATTTAAAAAGTTAATAATATTTACAATTTTGTTATAATTAAAAACCTTACTTTTGTTACAATTAATAGGAGACTTTCATATTAATTCAGCGATCTTTCTGTGCCTATTATTAAGCAAATGTGCTTATCTTTTTATAAATATCAATTAGTGATCCGCAAGATTCATGGTGTAATGGTTCTTGGGGTCCAAAATATTGGTGACCAGTGACGGCGATTAGGGGGGGGGGAAGCCACCCCCTCACTTTTTTAAGGAAAGATAAACATTTCATTTTAATCATCTAAAACTAGGAATTATGTTTTTTAAATTACACCATCCTTGATGTGGTAATCTCCAATTGTATTTCCTTTGATTTATTTCATTATTTAAATCATACCCAGTGGTAATTCGCAGAAAATATCATGTTAATGGAAATCGTCAATATTTGTCGTCGTCCCCCTACACCCACTCACTTTTGATTCTCAATCGTCGCTACTGTTGGTGACCTCTGCTCTGGAATTATACGTATAGCGCGTGATTTCTGAATCGGATACCTACAATCCATGTTACGCTACCTCTACAGTGCTTCTAATGCGTTGCTGTTGTTAAGAAATGATTATACTATTCGGTGGACTAAATCGATGGTCATCCAGCCTTCCGGGAATTTTGGAATGATGTGTTTGGCGGGTTGCGTGCGTGCATCTGTTAGGGTTAAAACATTTTTTTGACAAATGCTATATTTTTAAAACGTAAGAATAAAAATCTTCAAAATGTCAGAAAGTTATATTTGTAGTATCATTGATATAATGGTTCAGAGACTGGTTGGCTTCAGAATAATGTCTGAAGTCCTCCAAATTCTGTGTACATTTGCTAGCAGAAATTTATCATGGGCTTATTTTTCAACGGGGCTGATATGTGAATTAAACATGAGATACAAACAAGGAATTAAGATAGACTATTGTGAAAAATTATATCGCAACACACTTTGTATGACTCACATGCGTGACGTACATATGAAAGAATGCGCTTTCAATGACCTGTTTCATGTGTGTCGAATGTTTCTGCTTAGATATTAGTAGAGGACATGTGATTATGTGTTCCGGACAGTCACAACAACATCGCCTGGAAGAGATTAATCGTAATTGAGTTCGTATCGCAGTTGACGGATGACGCAAACGTGCATTATCAGTTTATGTTGATCAATATTTTTCTGTTTTGATAATGAAGTATACTTTTTTCCTTACTGGAATATCTTCTCAGCATAATTGATCAATTTTTACACAATAAATTGGTAACGAGAATTTGCTCCAACCAAAAGTTGTCCTAACTCGACAATTTTTTGGTTTTATTTAGTTATTATTTATTACATGTCTTTTGGCGAGGTTCGGACCATTTGGCCTGCTTTCTCACCTAACCTTGGCTTCGGTGAGGATTTTTGGAAAGAGGGTTGTTGGGTTGCCAGGGAACTGGCATTTGTCTGGTGTAGGTGAGGGAAACCCCTGCGGAAAGCCTCTCCTAGTTCGGTCGAGCAGTGTTTGAACTCGCGCTCTACCCTTCAGCGATATCGTGGTACCCAAGACACTACGACTGGACCACCGCTGTTTCATTCTTACCGATATAACTAAATTCAGTGATTCTTCTTCTTCTTCAATTCTTACCATATACCTGAAATTGTGATAGAGAAATAACCAAAACATAAAACACCACATATANGTGAGGATTTTTGGAAAGAGGGTTGTTGGGTTGCCAGGGAACTGGCATTTGTCTGGTGTAGGTGAGGGAAACCCCTGCGGAAAGCCTCTCCTAGTTCGGTCGAGCAGTGTTTGAACTCGCGCTCTACCCTTCAGCGATATCGTGGTACCCAAGACACTACGACTGGACCACCGCTGTTTTATTCTTACCGATATAACTAAATTCAGGTCACCGAATTCTTCTTCTTCAATTCTTACCATATACCTGAAATTGTGATAGAGAAATAACCAAAACATAAAACACCACATATAACTACTCAACATCATTTCTTATCCAGTATCATGAGTCAAACAAACACAATCTTCTCAGAAAATAATGCACCAGTAGTCTTAATACAAATTTTTTACGTGAAGATTGATGATGCGTCGCATGTTTTATACTTCGTAATAGCACGTCAGTAATTTCTACTTTACTTACATGAATATTGTAATCAAAATAGCCATTATACACACATTTGTCTCGTACCGACTAGTAATGCCTAATAATATAAATAATATAAATACAGCAATTATAACTTTTCTTTACTTTAGTTATATAATTTTCTATCATTTTATGTAAATCAAAATTGCAATTTCTTTTTTAACTGAAACTCACAAAATATCATTTTTGTCTAAATTAAAACTGTCCATGGAAATATGTCAAAATATACTAACAGACAATTATAAACATTTTTTGCCAATATATGTGATACAAAGTAATTATTAGTACTTTTGAATAAAAAGAACTTGAAAAATAATTTTGTCCGCATTTCGAGGGCAAATACTCCACACTGCGTCGTAACAACCAAACCGGTTGAAATTTGAATATTGCCTCTTTGGGATAACATAGTGAGACATCTAGAGACGCGAATGTAGTGTCCGGTGGTATATATTTTTAAGCATTACATCGCACAAATCTGTAATAAAAAAACTACCACATAAATATATACTATATTCAAGCATATAATTATTTACATTTGTATATGTCTCTCTCTTTATACTGTCTAAAAGGGTTAACCGTCAGCTGTGAACTACTGGTCTTTGCTATACATATTGCGGAGAATAAGGGAACGGATTCGATCCTGCGCTCGTTTAAACTAGACGAGGTTTTCACTTGGGGTTTTCTTCCCCTGCTCCAAACCAATGTCGGTTTGGTACCCGAAACTCTTAAGCAACCCACCAATCTCCTTCCCAATTCCTTCGTCGAAAACATGGGGTTAAGTGATCTGATAACTTGAACCTCACCCCATCATATAATAGGGCAGTCAGCAATTTCTTTACTTCTGCACAAGGACGAAGGGATGTGGCCAGTTTGACGCTCTGTCCGTGTTGACATCGCGATAGATCCGTTTCTCATTTCACTTCCGGATGAAGAGGTCTGGGAGTCGGTCTGGGCGTTGAGGTACGAGTACATCTTCCTCGCGAACTAACTGAGACACATTCCTCGACTGACCAACTCTACGCTGTTCCAGCTATGCTGACGCCCTCTCTTTATTGTAATTAGCTTTAACTCACTCCAGTCACACGCTGCTTTGTGATGTGAACGACATCTCATGTCCGTGTGACCTGTTACAAACCGAAAACAAACTACTACTCCTCTAACGATCGTATGTATGCTGGGTGTCTTTTGTCGTAGACGAAGTCCTCGAAAGCGAGCCACTCTGACTTCCATTGTTCCGCGTCTGCGCACTTCGCGCTTCTCTTGTTTTGCTTCTAGTAACAAGTGAACAGCGAGGCGACCTAGACGTGGAAGAAAGTCAACGAAGACCCAACATTGGACACGCTTCTCATATAAGAGTTATTTTCCATTGTCTTCGCAAATGCTACATATTCACACTTGCGTAAGGTTTAGTAGTCATATACGTCTAAATTACGAAGCGTTTTATGGGGGTTTCTTCCGGGAAGTAATCTCCGATTGTTTGCGATGTGTACACCATGCTACGCTCTTCATACAAACTATTATGTTGAAATTATTTTAACGTAAATTCAGTGATGTTAAAGAAAGAAATTAGCGGAGATAATTAAATACACTCGCAGGATAAAACAATTATGTTTAAATTCGACATACCAGTGAGCTGAATAGAATAAGGGTGTATTTATACTTAAATTTGAACAATGAATTCTCTATTTAACTTTTCAGTGAAATTAGAAATTTCCCGTTCATTTTGGTCTATAGAATGTAACAATATCTACGAACTTATCCAGCACAATCTATACAACTAAGTGAGAAAATAAGCCGAAACCGTTTTATTCTATGGTAACCCAAGTGCAATATACTGTTATTGTGAAATGAACATGCAGTACATGACCCTTTATGAGGTCCTTTCATTGTAATGATTTACATTGAGAGGACTTTGATCCTTCTCTTCATCTCGTATGTACTTAACTCCTTCTGATCCGAATAATTAGCATTTCCAAAACAAGTGAAGTCATGTCTCTTTCTCTTTCCCACTAATACAATACTCATCTTCCTTTAGTGCAAAACGCCTTACAGTGCTCACAGCGTAAGAAGAGTCTAAAGACGACGTGAAAGTCGAGGAGCCAATGTCCTTATTGTAAGATTGCCTATTCAACCTCTCGCTGTAGACTTTTACTTTTATCAGCAATATCTTCGTGAGTTTACGTTCAGATGCTGCCGCCTTCACCAGCCGATTTGTAGAATTATGCGAACTGTGACGGACCGAGGGTTTGATCTCTAACCTTAGGTGTGATTGACACTACCTGAAGTTAACTTTTCCACGGGATATAACGTCCTTGTGAGAGTGCCTTGGCATGACGTCTGGAAATGGATGGAGCTAATCTCCGCAACAGACGGATGACAACACCGCACTTTCGGTTGTATCTCCTCTTCTTTCGCCGCAAAGAGTATAAGTATGTTTTAAAGTCCCTGGTCCGGTAGTTTGTTTGTTTCTTTCTTCACTTTCTTGCTTCTTTTCCCCTGGTCCTCGACCTCTTGGCCACTACCAGGGTTATTCTTCTTAATTTTCCTTGTCTATCTAAGTTTCTTGTTTTGTCGTTTCAAGTAATAGTATTTAATTCTACTATTATATTTTGCATTCTCTTCGTATGCACATGATCTGCAAGACGTATTCTTCAAACTGCATATAATCTCGTTCTGTTTTTGTCCACTGCTCCCGATTTTGTAAATTAAATTTTCCGTTACTTACTTTTCCTGCGACTCAACCATTCCCCACTTTCAGTCCCTGTTGTTTATGTGTAGTTTTCACCATCACACAGAAGTTGTTACGTATGCTTTGTACCCTTTGTTCGTGCTTGCGTCTTCACTCACCGTGGGGGGTGCCGTAATGTAGAGGAGGTCCCGTGCTCGACTCCCGGCGTGTGCGTGGATTGCATGATCGACTGGGGAGCGGTTTCCTCCGTGCCTCAATGGTCGCTCCTTCACGATAGCTTTCCTTCCTTCTTTGGACTCAGATCAAATGTTCCCGTGATTTTCTTCCATTTTTTTCCTCCCAAGGAATTCATTTCAATTGTCTCTTACTGTCTTTACCAAATGTAGAATATGTTTAGAAGGAAATCTTTAGTTCATTGTGTCTACTTTCCCACACATCCAGGGGTGGGATCCAGCATGTGATGTTTGAGGGGGATGAAACTTTGTTAGTTTTGCTCCCCGATAGTTTCGCCTTCCGAGGAATCATCCGTTTTATTAATAGTGGAAAATAATAAAATATTTATTTTGTTTTCAGTGTTGCACTTGCATTTGCGTGCTTCGTTTGAAATGCACTTCTGTGAAGAATAACATTGCGATGCATATACAAACCCTTTGCCATACGGTACGAAATGTAATGGAAAGGGTAAGTCGTGACGAGGAATGTAAGTCACGGTGATGTTAACTAGGAACGGGGTTCTTGATCAAATTGTAAATCAAATGAAAGATATATTTAACGAGTTCGTTAACCCGCCTTTTTTGTGCCCTAACGAATATTCCCTAACGAGTGTTATTCACATAGAGCGAGGTGCTATGGAGATGAAAGTCAAGAACACAAAAACACTATGTATGAATGAAGGAAAGTTACAATTAAGTCTTTGGACAAAGAATCAGGAGCTTCCTATGACTATGGTATGGAAAATATAGATAGTGCAATGACATCAAAGTTTTAAAGACGTACGGTTTATTTAGTAGAACTCAAGGTGTGACGCGTTCCAATTTAGTCTTTATCACTGAGAAGTTTAATCGTTTTCTTCATATTTGTTCTAGTAATTGTTGTAATTATATTTTATTCTTGTAATTGTTTTACAACATTATGGGTTATATTGATAAAAAACATAATTTAGTTTGAATCTATCAGTTAATAGTATATTTCAAACAGTATTCAGGAACTCGCTTGATATGTAAAAGAGCATGTGAAGAACATGGCGTCCGAGCGCAACGGTATCGTGATTTACGCATCACACTCGGAAAAAGTGAAATATGTCCGGTGGTATGTAGATAAAAGTGATGTAAAATACTGCGGAAAGCTTACCACAAATCAAAGTAAACTTTCATTACGTTTGTAATTTGAAAGTTGGTCTATTTTTGAAAATAAGTGTTTCCTGCGCAATGTATTACATCGTTTATTATTAACGTGCGCATTAACACTATTAATTACAATCATTTCATTTAAGTGGCCGGTGAGGAGTTTTTGTAGTTGAAGTCAGTTTAACATTTGTTTATTTATTTATACTGATTGAAGTTATTTTAGTGATTTACCGTATTTTACGGACTATAAGACGTACCTTAATTTTTAAGCAATTAAAAAAAATAACATTTTTACCATTAGATTGTAAAGCCAGACTAAAAATATTCTTAGTTTATAAAACCGAACTGACCGATAACACAAATCATTTCAATTCAAGTTCACTGGCACCGTAGACTGCAATGACGCATCATAGGCTAGACAGACAATGTTCTGGGTGTGTGATGGCGGGGTGGGGGATGGAGACAGTGTTAGCAAGCTTGTGAATCCCCGCAACTCATGTTCGTCGCATCTGTGTACTGCTGCTGCCAGTTGAATCCAATGTTGCCAGATAGAGATAGGTTTCCCGCGGCATCGAATATATGGCCATTTTTAACACCGGCGGGAATTTTAAATCAAACACTGGACATTTTTATATTAATTTCGAGTATAAGACGCACCTGAATTTTGGAGGCAATTTTTTAAAGAAAAAAGTGCGTCTTATAGTCCTTAAAATACGGTAATTCTACGTACGCTAGTACTACCTTAAGATCCAAAAATGATTAACAGCATAAAGAATTCCATAATTTCCTCGAGGGATACCATTCCTAAAAGTTTAATATACTCTTTGTCGATGTACGCGTGTTCTTTGTACGTAGCCAGCGAATATATTGAAAAACGATGGATGTACTACAATTATAAAATCATTCTGTGCCTCTCCCGTCAACACCGCTCACTATAACAGGTCTCACATCACGTACTTCATTCCATTGTCTGTGTGACTTACAAGTGCTGATGCGGACGTGGAGACGATCTGAGCGTGTACGACGACCGTTCGAGGCGTTTGCATTTGTGATTTAGATTCTGCACCAACAGCAGTGTATAAACGCCGTTTCTGGTGTTTACTACTACAGACTGAGTAACTGTTCATGGCGAACTAGAATGGCCAAATAAGCAAGGTTAAATTTATGTTGGTAGTAAAATAAAAGGAACCATAATTTTGATAGAAACGTCTAGCTTTATTTTGAAAAGTATAGTAGAAGAAAGGATAATTTAGACTTTGACGTAAATCAGAGTGGATAGAGCGCTGAGTTGCTGATTGGATGGTGGGGTTCGATCCTCGGTGGGGTGGGGATTTTTAATCACACCCCAACATCCAGACTGACTCCCAGACATATTCAGTCTGCTGTAAAATGCGTATCGGGTCTATCCTGAGGTCAAACTGGCCGTAACGAGATGCTGACCACGCCTCCTCCTCGTCGTGCCGAGGTCGAGAAACCACTTGGGTTTCTTCGCGATCCACTTGGGCATCTTCGCGGCCTGTTCTGGGACAGTTTGACTAAATCAGAGTGTGTATGTCCGCTGCATAACACAGATGGATCGGCCACAAGGTTTTAAATTACGCACACGCCATCTGTTTCGGCACACATAATTCACCCGGTTAGCAATTACGCTTGCCCTATGTGAGGGTACCTGCTTTTAAGCTCCTGTCAGCGAGGCTACGTTTGGCACCCTCTCACCCCCAAAAGTGCAGGCTACGGTGGTATGCCTTTGTTCCGAGAGACACCTTTCACCAGGCAGCGCGCTATTCCTGCATCTTCTTTTTACCCAAATTTGCACGCATTAGCATTGAGCTTCCTTAGCCCGCCGTAAGATAGTGTCAGTAGACGGGCATCCCTTCACTTTTCAGCACCCCACCTGATCTGCTTCACACTAGCATAAGTGTCAATCGTCTACTACTCGTACACTCAGACGGACATACTTGTTCGCTCGAGCAGCCACCTGACTTCAAAGTCTGTCTTTCCTTTCTAAGTCTGATTACTTAGTTATTTTTATTTAATTTTCTATTCATTTTATTATAGAGCGAGTAACGTCATGTCGTATTGTTAAATTACATTTAAGAGCACCTTCACAAGTTGCCGCACGCGACCGGGGTCTGCTCCCATTCTGTATTACCATCGTGTGCGCGTATGCTTCTTATTACTACCCTTCAATTCGCGCCCGCCAACTTAGCGTGTGCATCATTGTACTCCCATGCGAGTGCGTCCAAGGCACTTCAAGAGATCGAGCTACAGACCGAAGACAACGCCAGCTGGACTCCTAAGATTGAGTATTACCATTTAAGTTCTTAACGTACTGTGTTTGGTGACAATCCACGTATTGAATATGTGTGGGTGTTCATGACTTGAACCAAGAACTGCTCCGCAATAAATGGTTACATGTGTTCCTTTTGTTATCAGTTATTTCAATGATTCTCTAAATGGTCTCGTCAGAGTAATCTAGAGCAGAACACCTTTCTTATTGAGAGACAAATCCCACTGATTGTATCAAATTCTGAAGGAAAATAGAATATAAAACATTACGGAGTGGCATGATCTTGAACACTTTGATTAAATGCACCCGTAATAAAGAACCTTTCATTCTAATAATAAGTCATTTGGTTCTTGGATATTTCTTTCACTTTATCAAACAGTACTTTTATGTAATAATGAAATACGTAATGTTGTGTTGATCAAAATGCACCATTAATATAAGGATTTTCGTTCTAATCATAAGTCTTGTTGACTCTTGGATATTTATTTCATTTTATCAAGTTGTAATTCTATGTAATACTAAAATACACAAGTAGTCTGTGAATTGATGGATAATGGTGTGCCAATTGTGTAATTATCTAGAAAGATTACTGATTTAGTGATACTTAGGTTCGTGTTTCACCATTCTGCTTAATCCAATTTTTGATTGCTCAATTGTTTCTTGTTTATGTATTTTTTAATTTAATAAGTCAAGAATGAATTCAATGGTTATTTCATTTATCACATACAATGTTGTGACGAAATTCAATTCATTAAATTTATGAGGGGTTATTTTTGGTCTTTTCCTTATTTTACATCTCTCAAATTGCTTCCTTGGAAGCTGGTCCTCCGTCTTCATAAATCTTCAGATTTTTGTTGTTTTCAAATTCAATTTTTTATCAGCTTTTAATCGTTTCGTAGAAAAAGTCACAGCCCGCAGAAAGGCAACGAAAAAGCTTCTTTTTGTTCTTGTGTGATACACCTGGAAACGTGTCGTGTTATCGCCTCTTTATGGGTGCGCATGTATGTGGCGAAAGATCAGGTTTATACTTATTGCGGGAAATAACCTTGTTACGAGTACCTCCGTTACGCTACGCCGCACCATCACCAATATGGAGATATCTTTCCGAAGCTGCAGGATCAACTAACAAGATGTGTGCAAAATTCAACGCGAAGAGTTACCATCAAATATTTTATTATTTATTTATCATACATTTGTAACACTATGTACCCAATACTTCCACTTGTGCCATGCTCCTTCCTTTCTCTTTCCTGACCTCCCTTGGAAACCTCTTGTTCTTTTCGATCTCGACGCTATTAAGGCTAGGGTATCTTTCATTTTCCTCATTCCTCTCATTTTTTGTCCTACCTCTCATTTTTAGTCCCCCCTCATGTTATGTACCCCCTTCATTTGATGTATTTTGTGAGATATGTTTTGGTGTGTTGTAAATCAGGAGGGATTTTAGTGGACATGGTTGAATCATTCGGCGAGTCCCACACGCGGAGAGAGTCATGTTGGCTCTCCCTAGTGCGTAACTGCATTTTCCCTACCTGTACAAGTTTTTCGGGCTCCAATGACCTTTGATGTCGACATGAGCCGTAAAGCCCCTAAAAAAATGTACCCAATAAAGTCGTTTCAGGGGTATATACTGGTTAATTATTTATTTCTTGCCGAATCATGCAGTATACAACGCTACACCCCCAAGTATTGANCTTAGAAAAAGTCACAGCCCGCAGAAAGGCAACGAAAAAGCTTCTTTTCGTTCTTGTGTGATACACCTGGAAACGTGTCGTGTTATCGCCTCTTTATGGGCGATCATCCCACCATAAAGTTGTAATATACTCAAAATTTTGCTTTAAACTATTTCCTATATTACATATTTGATTACAGAATATTTAAAGTATAATATAATTCTTTCTTGTGTCAATTAGTGTACTCTATCTGGGATGAATTATAGAATAGCGAGTCATTGAGATATTACCTCCTCACGGGTCCATATAAAGAACTTTCCCAAAGTACTCCGACAAATACATTAAGAAATGTCACTTCTGATTCATTTGCAACCCCTTAGATAGTTTTCAGGAGGATATTTCGACTGCGTTTCGAAGTTGCGGGGTTCACGTCACCTAACCTCCTTATTTGCTTCAAACCTCATAATTGCACTCAAACTATGACCTAAATCAAAATTTTCAAGAAATATTCAAAATTTTACTGGACAGTTTGAGTTATTGCTGGCTATTGACTCCATTGATCATCACAAATCTCACCTATATCGGCGTGAGAAACTCTTCAATAATAATAATAAATTTATCTTAAAAAAAGTAGTTCCAAACTGCGTATGACCGCGTGGATGTCAGCAAACAAATTTACTCTCCGGAAGCAAGCAAGGGACCGTCACATCAATTCCTATCAAGGGTTCGAAGGCTGAGGCGGATTGAGAAGATAAGAAAAAAAAGTTCGCTAGATGTTATAATATGAAGAGAGTACCATCAAATTTGTATTTAATAAAAGACAGAAAAGATAGTTCACCAGTACGTAATATTATTCTCCTTCTTCCTTCTTTCATCATTTCTGTTCCTATTACCAATTCTACATTTGTTGGTTCCCTGTTACGCATAACAGCAGTCACCTTGCTCCACCGCTTCCACATCGTCACCATCGACTGAAGCTCTGTTAAAAAGGAACAAAATGTAGCAAAGAACATGCATCCCAGTGAAGGAAGCTCGTCGGCCGTCACCAGCAGTCGCTCTTCGCTAATTAAGAGATGGCGTGGGTTTCATGGCTGGGTTCACAGGCCCATGGCGTGGCGTTATTTATGACGAGCTGCTATCTCACCCCGCACGTGCGCGCGTGTGAGAGATTATGGTCCGCGAACAAGGATTCTAGAATGACTTCACATTAGGCGTATGTGATGATTCACTGTGTGATACAAGTGACATGGAGCTACAGAAGCTTAATGGTATTCTTATTGTTATATTAAGTATTAATTTTAATGTATGAGTTTATATGTACTTCGGGAAATGAAAATGGATGAATGACCGGTGTAAACTAATTATAAAGTTACATCCATTACATATGTACGTATGGGCTCGATTATCCTTTTTTTTATTTTAATTTTTTACTTTTTTTTTGCCTGGGGTAAATTATTCGGGTGTTGCGTATTCGGAGGAAAAGGCTGTAGATGATACGTGAAGTGCTGTGGCGAATTTAGAGGGTAGCGAGCTTTCCACGCTCAAGGTCGCCCAAAAAATTGTTGAAAAAATGAAATTCTCGAAAAGAATCTTATGTTTGATGTTTAGGTCTATTACTGATATTTATTTCAAGTCTTATGGCCAAGTTGGGGCCATTAGGCCTGCTTCTTCCACCTTTCGTGAGGAAATTGGGAAGGAGAGATGTTNATTCTCGAAAAGAATCTTATGTTTGATGTTTAGGTCTATTACTGATATTTATTTCAAGTCTTATGGCCAAGTTGGGACCATTAGGCCTGCTTCTTCCACCTTTCGTGAGGAAATTGGGAAGGAGAGATGTTGGGTGGACGAGAAACAAATGATACGGAATCCACATTTACCTGGACTTGGTGAGACAAAACCTCCAGCTGAAAACCTCACCTAGTTCGACCGAGCAGTTTATGGGAATAGTGATTTAGTATTGGATATAAATGAACATTTTTTTGTCGTAGGAGCAGCCTAAAGCAATTCAGGACAGTAAACTAATTTACCTCCATAAATATGCAAGGGGCCATTCCACCATACGTTCCGAACAAGGGACTAAAGACAGTGGCAGATTTAACATTTCTGGATTCCAAAGTAAAATCTTGTGAAGTTTCCCCGTAAAATACCGACAAAATCAGTTAACTGCGTGTTGTTAGATTGAAGATATTAAAATAAAGCACACCAGATTTGTATTTCGTACTAGTTGTAATTCGGAAACAGGATTTTGAGTACCATTAGTCAAACGTGGTGAAAACATAATTATATTTCCCGTTGTAAATCTGAAATAATATCTATGAATAGCGTCATTATTCAAAATATTGCAAAACGGTTGTATGAAAGATGTATTGAGGGAAAAAGTTCCGTATTTACTCAAACAAAATATATAAGGACATAATAATTTGAAACTGTTATTTTATTTATGTACAAATATAGTTTGTATAAATATAGAATAGAAAAATAGAATAAAATTCGCCCTGAGGAATATATATGTACGATCGTATGTTTCTCTGGGCGAACCATTAGAGTCTATTGTGAGCCAGTTTGAGATTGAATATAAGATTTTAAAAGCATTGTCATATACACCAAGACAAATCCTAACAAAACCCCATAAGACGCTAAATATTTTTTCAACTTGATAATTTGAGTAAATCGTATATTCGTAGTATTTTAATTTTATCGACTTTCTCGAACAAATCTCTGATCCAGCTAGAAATTTGTTTGGTTGTGAAAGAACTACGATAACTTACGTAATAAGTGCCAATATATCGTTAAGGAGCATATTGCTACAAGCCTTAACAGAAGAAAATTTCTCTACATAATGTAAAGTGAAAAATTTGATTCTATGTTAATAAAGTTTGTTTCAATTAATGTGGTGTGTGTTATTCGTTCGTCATTCTTGTAACGTTCTTTTTCGCTTTGTTGCAGGTGAGTTTGGTGCTCCAAATGAGTGGCGAGACGGTCTTTGGTAGCGGTGAGTGAAACAAAGGTCAGCTAAGTGCTATGTTGTTGTGGTGTACTTCCGCAGGTAAAGGGATGTGTGACGCAGGTAAAGGGACGGGGGATTTTTTCGTGTGGGTTTTTCTTCACAGATTCCGTCCAGTAGCCGAGGCGGTAATATCAGGATCTCTTCATCCTGTGGTACCCAGTTCAATTCTGGGACTGGCCAAAAATTAAAAAAAAAAGTTTTGGTACCTTACTAATGTCCTCCCAAACGCTTTCCTGAGTTAGTAGAATACATTTTCTTGAGAAGTAGCCATCCAAAAAATTTGAATGCGGATCATAATTGTAAAATTTCGTTGTCAGATGATAGAAAAGTAAACCAAATTTTCTTTTATTAGTGCGTTATCAAATATTTCTTGTATAATAGTTATGGAAAATATATAAATTAAATGAAATTTCCATCCTGAAATGGATTAAAGGTAATATAATATTGAACATCTTAGATGAACGAAATTGTGAACGATTTCATTGTTATTTTCAAAAATACAATGTAAGCAGAGGAAATTCACTATTACTATTTTTCATATATCTCAAGAACTAATTGAGGCTTTTGTATGTGACCGATGTTAGTTCAAAGACATCAAAGTTGGGAAATTTTGATCGCATGATGCATTTGTCTTGCAGAGGATCACTAAGAAAATGTTTTTCAAAATTTCAATTTTAAAGGGATGGTTTAGGGTCAAATGTGTAATTTTCGAATTTTCACTATATCTCTGAAATATGTTGAGAATCATCAAGGTTTCAGTGTTAATTTGCTATTTTGCTCTCCATTAAATTATAACAAAACATCAAAAACTCCCATGCCACCATGGTAGTGGTGGTTCTATACCGTAATCAAGGGGGGGGACTAATTTTTGTAAACGTTATTATAAATATTATTATAAACGTTATAGTGATTTTGCATTTTAGCATAATACATCAATTCATCAAATAGATAATAAACAATTCATTAAATAGTGACCAAATTTATTAATTGTTTGAAATGGCTAATATATATTAAAGGATAATGATACATTTTATCAATTTCAATGTTATGTGTTGAAAGTCAGTTCCAATTGGGGGGGGGGGCATTGTCGGAACGTTTATTACTATTTAGAAAAAAAACTATTTCTCAAAAACCAAACTTTTTTTTTAGTTCGTGATGATATTCCATCTAACATTTCAATGTTTATTTGTTTATCATTTTATTTTAGTAAATGGACTCGCGCGGAGTTTTACGCCTAGAGTCTTAGAGTCGTCAGTTTTCCGTGTTCTGTAATAATCACCCAACTCCCGTTTTACGCACCTGGTTCTGCTTTAGGTCGAAAACACCAGATGCCTCTATTGTGACGGTGAGTAGTTAAGTCATGATTCATTATATCCTTGCGAGTCTTCTCTCTGCTTTTGCGGATATACTGCAATTTAACACCGTTTTAGGACCTGGAGGCCTCGTCTTCTTGCGTCCGCTTCTGCTCCAGCGCTCCCTCTAATCAGGGAAGCTGTGACTAAGCATCAAATCAAATCTTCCACGGAGTTTCCCAGCTAGTTTTTGTGTTGTGTCAGGCAGACGGCCACGGACGGACTGCAGCACTTGAGAAGTTTGGTTGCTGGAGCGCTGATGACCGTTCTCGTCTTCTTCCTTCATCTCTTTAGTGGCAGTGAGCTTTTTTCAAGATCCTACAACTTCAAAATTACTCTCGGAAAGAAAAGAAACAGGTTACAATTTTTTGTAAAATAAACTTACGGAATTGTTTGGGGTAGGAAGTACGATACATCTGTCGGGTTTCTGAGGAATTTCATAGATCGTATTTTAACCACATGCTGTACGCAGTGGCGGATCTGGAATTTTATTTTGGGAGGTTTNCGTATTTTAACCACATGCTGTACGCAGTGGCGGATCTGGAATTTTATTTTGGGAGGTTTATATCTCCATCCGGAAATCTAGAAAATTTGGTGCAAAATGATACATTTCTGTAGACAATTTACGATACTGTATTTACAATACCCATTGGCGATAATATATATTCCAAACATTCACTTAATTCATGTTTTTAACGAAATGCAAGAATATTTTTTCTCCCATTTCGCTGAACCCATAAGACCCCCACCTTCAAATACGCCGTTGAATGTATGCATTTAATGCAGTTAATCATTCTATAACTCATATTTATATTGGTATATACTCTATGAAATGACGTACGATAGAAAGGTATTAAACTACGTGTATATTAGTGTATGTCCGATATATCTTCCTTTAATACACATATAGTTTGCATTCCAATTAATCGTGAATGTTTAGTAGACCTATTACTTTCAGCTTGGTTCATATTTTTGAGTATAGAAAATGTATTGAATTGCTATTGAGATATTGCTATTTATGCATCCCCCACCCCATGCCCTTTCACCCCACTGATATGCTAAAATATTTTTATCAGAAAATCTTGTTGTAACTTGGCTGAATTAATCTCATTTCCACTGAAAGTTCTGAAAAAATGATGCACATGAAATATTATTGGCGACGCTTATAAAATATCAACTTTTTATGTCAAAATTAGTCGCAATTGTTTGATGATTAATTTATACCAATACAGTGGAGCTTAAATTACGGTTTTTTTTATTCGTGTGTGCACTGGCAGATGCTTCTGTGGAGATATAAAGTGTGTTTTCTTAGTAACGTATAATTTTATTAATTGACAAGGACGATTCTTGGTGTTTTCTCGACGATTTCCCCATAGAGAGAATTNGTATTATAGCAGTAAGTTATGATATTATAGAGGTCACTGATTGTGGAACCCTGTCATATGCGATTTGATCCGAATAAATACCTTCTCCCTATTCGACTATTCGCTGCAGTGACTATTCATAACGCATCTATAAGTGTTTATAACGCATCTATAAGTGTTTCACTTCCTAAACAAATTATCCATTGACAGAAGAAAAAAATTGCTTAATTTTTTGGGTATGAATATTTTCCTGTTTAGAGTGCATTCATTCTTTAACTTAATGATTTAGTGTAAGATTTTTAATTGGAGTTTGAGTTTGGAAGGATGCAAAATTAAATGTTATAAAGTTATTTAAGCCGTACTCAAGCTGAATACAGATGTTCATATTTGGACCAGATTTCTTCACTCCTTCAAAAGTCGTCATAAAGTAATTATTTTGTTTTTGGAATGTCACTTCACTGAACTGTTTTCTCATAAAAGATCGAAATTTTTTTTTTCGAGCGTGCTTTTTACTCCCTTGCTACTTTTCTGTTTTTATAGATGCCAACACTTTTTGCTTCGTATCTTGTAGTACCCATACGTGTCTTTCCGACCACCGTACCGGGACCAATGTCTGCATACCTGTGCGCGGCGGCCGTCGCCTTCTGCTTGGAGGGCCACCTGTCTTCCGCACCCCTCCCTCCCCCACCCCGCCACCCCCTCGCTCCATTCTCTCTTCACCTTCTTCGAGGGGGCGGGCGCCGCTAGAAACGCGTGAAATAAGCGAGTCTGTAGGCCCTCCTCCTCCTCTACCCCAAGGGAAAAAGTTGTCCGTGAATAAGCGCGTGGCACTATGGCGGGACGGAGACTACGGTCGTGTCTACGAAGTACAAGATGGAGGACGCAAGGGAGAACGATGAGTCGGACAGAGAGATCCAGACCGATTGAGATGGTACGGATATCTGGAAGCGAGTGACAATACAGTCTGTTCGCGAAGAAATTCTTGGCCGACAGAATGGAACCTGAATTTGTGTCGAATGAGGAATTTGGCAGCATGTCTTCGTAGAGTTATTTCGCAGACCTCTGTTAAGTTATCACAACTTTTTTAAGATTAACATTTTTAACATGATCACAACATTCGCATCTGTTAAGTGATCACAACATTTTTATGGGTTTGACTTCACGCTGTTATCTTAATTGTTCTATAATGTGTATGTTTTATTAAAGGCAACTTCTGCGTTTTGTTATTGTATCCGTGAGGGCGAATAGGAAAAAGTACCCCCCAAAAAATGTTTCAAATGATAGTTTGAACCATTCCCTATCCACTGACGATGAATTTTCATTCCCTTATGGCGCAAAGTTTTGAATTATTTAACTCTAAATTACTAAGAGCTTATTTGGAGAAACTTTGGGTTGTTTTTTTAATATCCTGGTAAAAGTCCATTAGTTTTTACATAGCGGAAAAAATGCTAAAACATAGCAAATGGAAATGGAAATAGAAACACAAAAATAATTCACCAAAATTTGTGGTAAATACTGTTCTGGCGGAAATGGCAGTCGCATCACATGACTGATGACAATGTAACCCTTGTCAAAGAAAGAGTCAAAGGACAATCTAAATGTATCATGAAGTTTTAAAATCAAAAAATAACTTGTCTTCATCCAATAGTAAAAATGAGAATCAATTATTACTCAATACTTTGGTGTTTCGAGACTAGGTTAGTATGTTATTCCATATTCAACACATCCAGGCAGGGGTAGACCTAACGAGGCCCGGGCAGAAGAGTCATTTTTTTAGGGACCCGTATTCAGGTACAAGAACGATTTAGATGTAAAAAATCAAATTGAAATTTGTGTTCTAATGCTCAGAAACAATTAAGAATATTTATATTAAAATTTACGTATTTGTCTTCTTCAAATGGTTCACCAAAAAATGATACTTACATTATAAGGTTGGGAGGTCGTCTCTTTAAGACTAGTGCAATCACGTAATCAATTTACATGGTCTCAAGTATATTTTTATTATCTGTCATGACCGATATTACCATTTCAGTAATGTGAATATTTTATTTGATAATTATGTTCATTTTAATAAGATGATTTGAAAGGTTTTATCATTTGATTACTTTTATGACATTTTTATGATTTTGTGTATTTAAAGATTTCTTTTTTTGGTAGAGTGTATTTTCAAGTAAGTTTAAGCACAATATAGGTTATTTTATCACGTTTGATAAGATAAATCAATAAGTAAATATATCTCATAGGCGTTTCGACGGTATTTACATTCCCATCTTGTTACGTACCAATCAGGACCGGCGTGGTGTTCTCGCGGTGGGAGAAACAATAAAAGTTTAGAAACACTAATCGAAGTTGGAAGTCGTACATCTAAGTGGACAATTAGCTGAAAACTATTACACATTTTACTTCATTCAGTGTCATTTTATTTCAATGAAGTGGGAATTTATTGACATTTACGATTGCAATTGCATTTTCATTTACAAGTTCAGTAAATACCTCCAAGTTAAAAAAATTATGTAATGCTGTAACATCATTCCTCAGTGATTGAGAAATTCTTTTTTAGAGTCGACGTAATTATATCTCCCCGCTCTCCTAAAATTTGCAAGCATGTGCGCCCGCAAGGAGGGGGTCACCGACCCCTTACCCACACGGTGTTTTGTTTCCTATTACCTTTGAAGTCTGCTAAACACACGCACAAAGATATGTGAATAGTACATTGACCGAGTGTCCTTACCAGTGGCGGATCTATGGGGTGGGGGCTGCTAAGGGGATTACAACCTGAACTATTGACAGATAAAATTGAAGTTGATAAATGGCGTACTTCATAAAATTATTAGTTATATTTGTTATTGTTTTTATTAATATAATTGTTATTATTAATATTAATATTACCGGATTAATTAAATTAATAATACCCTATTAATAACATTTAGAATACCATGTTCATAACTATGACAAATAATTGTTATTGTTATTAATAATACCACATGGTTAATTATTCATTTGATGCATTTTATTTAAAGGTAATATTTATAAAATCCGTGTTGTAAACCATAATTTTTGAACAAAAATGCTACCCGGTTAGCCCCTCCCCCCTTGATTACGGTCTAGATCCGCCACTGGTTCTTACGACAATCGAACAGCAAAAGCGCGTGAAGCATATGCACGTAAACCAGCTTCTCTTTTGGACAAAGCCCAGCGTTCTGTGCAGGAGAACCCACCGCTGTGAGACGCGTGGTCCTTGAACGCTGACTCACCCATAACGAGGCTGGAGCTGTAGGTCCGGCAGGCGGTCGAGCGGGCGAGGCGCTCTTGCGCTGACCGCGGCAGAGTGGGGGCAGCGGGCGGTCAAGTATACTGGACGGGTTGCATGCCTGAATGCTCCCTACCGCTGCTTCTACACTCATTCCTTGTCACTTCGTTGCATTCTTGAACCGTTCATAAGCAGTGACAGATCCATGGGACACGTGCATACTGAATTTTATTCAAAATAAAAATTGAAATTTCTTTTTATTAAAAAAAAACCATTGAAGGCCACAAGATGAATTAATAAAATCGGTGTAAAAAGGAGACTTCACTGGACAAATGACTTTCTTGGCTTTTATAGATTTCCACTCCTGCATGGGATCAAGAGCATGGGGCAGCAATGTTTCACTGTTTCTATTACACTAGCATTCCAGCGAGTCACTTATGTAAAATAATTTTAAAAAATTCCTTAATACAATTTACAATAGCAAAAAATTAATCGAAAAAGTGTAAATCATAAGTAAATAATTCGTCAACGGAATAACTGAATTTTATTAGCAAAATAAATGAATGATGGAAATATTTCTTGGTGTTCTTATAAAATGTGTAATGATAACATTGTACGATTCATGAATGATCGAAAAAATAATATCGATTTCGACATCACGACCTTGACTCAAAGACAGGAACGCCCAAAGTAAAGAAAATGGCTAAAACTGCGAATTACTTCAAAAACATAATTTTAAGGGTTATTTATGAAAACTGCAATTTAAGTTAATGCGTTATTTATTTTTAGAAAGGTCTTAAATTGCAGTTTAAAGAAATTTTTTTTTAAAATCCCCGGTGGTGGGACCTGCACACCCTGGAATTTTTCTTTATGGATCCCGCCGAAAATCAAATTCTGGGTCCACCCCTGTTCAAAACGTTTATTTATTCGTAAATTTCTTCAAGACAAGAATACTGAGGGAATGGAACAACGAGTGATTGGCTGTTGAAGGGAATAAGCTCCGACTTATCAAGTCTTCTGTTGAGACATGGAGCAGTTCCTCCAGTTCAACTAAGCGGGAGATCTTACTGACCCGCCGGCGCATAGGACATTGTCACTCATTGTGATCAACCCGAATGTAAGGAGTGTAGTTCTTTAATTGTGCGTCACCTACTAATATTGGTCTAGCGGCAGATTTACCAACAATTCTCGGAAATGAAACGGATCTTGTTAGTAAATTACTGAAATTCATAAATGGATAGAGGTTCCTGCCATAAGTTCTCGGGAGAGTTTAAATTTACATCCTTCTTTCATTTTCATTTTTCTCTTTACATTCATTCTTCCTTTCCTTTTGTTAAAATTAATATGTTTAGCATGTATTTTGATTTAATACATTAACTGTTGTCTGTCATTTCCTGTCGTCTTTATGTTTAGATATGAGAGGGCTCTAATGAACTAGTTGTTGGCGAGCCCTAAAGCCCCAAGAATAAAAATAATAATCTAATGCTTATGCAGATTTTTTAAATATTTATATCAAGAAATGTATTCGTAATGGTATGAGTAAATATAATTATAATTGTCATTCATTACGTCCTTGGCGTCTAAGACATTCAGTGTGGTGGTTTGCGTATATCGCCCACATTGAGGTTCTCTCTCTGAAAGGGATTTACATCTAGTAAGTACGTGTTTGGCAAACAGGGGGCCCCGAGCTGAGTCTGGCACTACTCCCACTTACTTGCGCGAAGCTCCTTCCTTTCTCTTTTCTGACCTTCCTTGGTCACCTCTTGTTCTTTTCGATCCCGACGCTATTAGGGCGAGGGTATCTTTCATTTTCTTCTTCTTTTTTTAAAATGTTTTTAGTAAAGTCTTGAGATATGTTGGGATTTGAGTTGTAATTCAGGAGGGTTTTTAGTGGGTATAGTTGTGTCATTCGGCGAGTCCCACAATCGGGGAGAGTCATGTTGGCTCTCCCTAGTGCGTAATTGCATTTTCCCTATCTGTACAAGTTTTAAGGGCTCTAATGACCTCGATGTTGACGAGCCCTAAAGCCCCACAAAAAAAAATCTCTCTGAAAAAATAAGCAGATATTGAGAACATTCATATTTAAAGAAGGGAACGTTCGATTCGGTTATATGTGCTGGGAAGTGGGTTGGGGAGGATAATTTGCACCAGACCCCCCCCAAAAAACGCTTTTGTGACGCTCCAATGATGTGAATAACAATATTTTCTACCAAATAACAAAAATTGAAAAGTTCTCCCCCCGAAAAAAATCATATCAATTCTCATGCTTTAGGGTCCGGGGGACCTTCAAGGTTGTTAAAAGTCATTTAATTACTGTAACTGAAGAAAGTTAGATTTGCTTGAGCGTTACGAAAGTTGTACGTTATGTAAATATTGTCTTATACTCGTAAAAGCTTTGTCTTTACTACGAGCTAACAAGTATCAGAAGTCTAATCAGTGCGCGTGTTGAAAAGGTATATAAATATTCGGTCGTTTGCTAATGGGGGGTGGGGGTGGGGGTGGATCAGTTGGAGAAGGGAGAGTTTGAAGACGGAATGAGGGCCCCAAATTTCAAATTCCTGTGGTTTTGTTTTATATATTATTTGATATTTACATTATGCCGACTTTGTTATAGCCCCTAGGCAAGAGCCATTGAGTCTGTACAAAAAATTAGTCTCTACCCAAAGGAAAAACGGAGAAATGATGAATAATTTATATTACTAATGGGACACGTTACAAGCATAGTTTTGAAATTGTTCGTAGTTAGTAGATACATTTAGTAAAAAACTGTAATAGCAGTTTTCGCGATAATTTCCGATATTTTTAATGAAATAAGTTTTCGAAGCGAATATATAGTAAGAACATTATCTTCCGATTATATTTAATAGCTAGATTGCTGAATAAGAACTGCTTACTCTGGATATTCGAGTTCGTATTATTTTAAGGCACGATAATTATGACCTGAATGGACCATCTGAAGAGGAGAAGAATGGTTTTGATACATGGGATAAAAATTAATCTTTTCCGCAATTTCCACAACTGCTCAATCACTATCACAATGTATTTACAAATACAATTTCTAAACACAATTATCCCTTCCTTCCAAGCGTTATTTTAGTGTAAGTGGAAATGGTTGGCACTGGACATTCAGGAGCCCAAGAAATCGTTGGGGTCCGTCTCCTATACTGGATGCTAGCCAAATAGAAATTCCTGTCGAAATCCCAATACGAAAAACATATTACTTCCCCTTAGTAAAATGCTTTAGTATTTTATAGACGATTATCATCATTCTGCTGTTATTTTGGACACAATAGAAAAAATTGAAAAGCTATTTTAGACACAATTTAAAATCAATTATTTCATGTTTCCTAATTATATTTCTATTTTTATTCGAATACATTGTTTAGAAATAATATTTGACTATTTTTTTTTAATGTTTCGTAAATTTTACTGTAAATTTTATGACGCCTGTGGACTTCTTTCACTCTATGCAGGGGTCTCATTAAGAAGTGAAATGATTTACGAACTTTGAGAGGAGCTATGGTTTGCTTTGTAAGTGCAGAAGTTCCAGTGTTCGTTTCGCGATCCGTTGTCACTTCACCTTGCATAAGTTGTTTCACAAAGTATAACAATATAAACGAGTTATAATAATAATAATAATAATAATAATAAACTTTGTCAAAAAGCAGTTACAAACACTACGTGGAGGACAATTGACTAATTTTACTCTCCGGAAGCAAGCAAGGGACCATCCCATCAATTCCGATTAAGGTTCCTAAAGCAGAGGCGAATTTAACATTTCAACACAATCGTAACAATAAAAATAATTCGATACGTGTTATAATATTAACATAATACCAACAAATTTGTGTTTAATAAAACACAAGATAGTAATTTCACCGGAACGTATTATTATCAAACTATAGATTATGCGCAAAGTATTGATGATTAATCGTAACTATCAAATAACACTGAATCGGAGATTTATTATTTCAATAGATTCCGCCCCTAGGCGATTATAGAAATTTTATCTGGAATTATCGTGTACTGTCCCAATTCCTGCAACTTCACTTGCATCAGGTTATGAAAATTTTTGTCACAGTGGATTGTCCAAATGTGAATCAAAACTTAGATGATAAACAAAACAAAGAATTTGAACATTGAAGTAGGCTCGCCAACAAATCGCAATGGGCGCTCATTTGAACCAACCAGAAAAATGAAAGATTATTTTCGTCGGGAGTCTGTTCAGAGCTATTTTTATTATTATTTTTACAATAATGCTGCAATCTCACTACCAAAGTGCATTTTACGCTTTCTTCAGTGTTTCCTCCGACCACATGTATTGTTGATTTATTTCCAGATGATGGTCTTACGTTCACTACTCTGGAAAATTCTAAATTTTATTTTATATATCAGTACGGTATCTTTAAAGTAGCGCTACAAAAAATGAAAACTCATTGCAAGACATAAAAGCCATGTTCATTAGCATAGTTGTGGCTGCGCACCCATCTCTTGAGCGTGGTTCGTACTGCACCGCCTCTCGGAAAGATGGAACCTCAAACCAGAGAACTTGAAAGAGTGGTGGGCTGCGTTCCGTCACGTGTTACCACCACCCTCGTCGCCTCCACTACTCTGGCACAACGCTCCCTCACCCCCTCACTCCTTCCCGCCACGAAAAACCAGACGGGCCGCTTTAGGACCTAGGCGGAAGCTGGGATCTCTGTGGCATGAGGTATTCACATTCGCGAGTTTTGTGTTCCGGCTCACTATTCCGGTTCCTGTTGACTCGACTCTTTCTATAGTGTTCGCAGAGAAAGAAAAGTAATGAGGGAGGAGCCCGAAGACCACGTGAAAGTCAAGGAACCAATATCAGTATTGCCGACTCTTCCTCTTGCTGTAGGCGTTTTACTCGTGTAAGCAGAATCTTAGAGAGTTTACGTTCGGATGCTGCCGCCTATATCAGATAGATATCCCAACGGTGACGGACTGAGCTCTTTATCCCTAACCTTTGGCCTTCCTGACACTTTCGTAAACTTTTCTACGGGTTATAGCGGCTTTGTGTGGGTGCCGTGGCATGCCGTCTCGAATGAGTGGAGCTACGCTAGGCCAGGTCCCTCAACAGACAATACCGCACTTTCGTTTCATTGGTTACATCTTGTTACTTTTCTTTCACCGCGAGGACTACAGTTATGTTGTTTTAAGATCCTGCATGATTTGCTGACTTCAGTTTGTCGTCTGAAATATAGACTCAAAACAGTAATTGAAGAAAAAAATAGCGGGAACGTTTTGGAGGTTAGATATCAGTCGCTGAACTGCAAATGCCCGAGTTTTTATTTGTGTGAATGACTGAGTCTGCAAGGTGTACTCTTCTACCATTCCACAAACCTAAATTCATGCACAAATTTCAAAAATTGAATTTTTCCACAAAAACATACCAAATTCTTTATTATTACTTTACCAAGGTGTCTAATTTGGAGTTGTGGATAGTATTATCAATTGTTTGATTATGAATGTTGAAATAGCCCTAAATTGGTTTCTTTTTTGTATGACCTTGACGAAGGTCATGTTCGTTACCGAAACCTTGGCAATGTAATAATAAAGGATTTGCCCAAATTGCAAGAATTTTGTCTGGTAATATCTTGTGGCTGATAACATCCTTACTTTTATTTTAATTTCTTTTTCCTAAGTGAAGCAGATGAATAATGCTTTTTATTTTATTAGACTATATAATTGTCATAGAAGCACATGAATATCGCAACAATGTGAACAATGAATAATATTTTCTGTCTTACATTTCACTGCATTTCCATTGTCTCTATAAAACATCTGACCTGCGATCCTTTACGTTTATTCGAACTTCCATTTCTATACATCTCCCGAATAATATTTTTTTAATGATCTGTTGGCTGAAGCCACAAAAACTGAACTCTTTGCACGTAGTATCCGTCTGTGGTGGGGAGAGATTTGCACCGGTCTGTTGCGCCTGGAAATGGTTTGGAGCTTTCAAAGAGAGAGGTGAGGGAGGTGTATACTCACGTCGCCTCTCTGAGAGCAGCTATTTTTTGGCAGCGAACAGACCACACACACACTCTGGCAGCGAAGGAGTGGTGGAGGTAGATCTCCACTCGCTATTGGAGATCGGGAAGTGGATTTTTGGATAGTGTTAGGTTGAGACAATAAGATGGCAACATCTTTTTTATGGTACTGACGTTTAAATATTACGAGTCAAGTATTCGAGATGCGACTGCCACTTTTTTCATTTTTACTTCAAATCTTCAATCAACGTAAATTTTGGAAATAAATAAATTAAAATAAAACACATTGACCCGTCGATAGCTCAAAACAAAAGTGCCCGCTTACCACGGAGATATTTCGGGTTCGATTCCCGGCGGGGCCAGAAAAATTCGTATCTTTTCACTTTTATGTCTCAGTTCATATAGCTGTGATGATCGAAAACTTTTCCCTCTGCGGCTTAGCGCCATCTTGACGTTGTTTCCCCAAAAATGTTTCACGATATGTCTAGTGAGAGGGAGTAATGTAGTAAGTGTCTAGTATGCCACGTAGAGTTGGGCCTTACTCGTCATCGTGGTCTTTAGTTGCCCGAAACGAGAAGTCCATACAAAACACGTGTTGTTATTCTGAAAAATAATAATAGTCCGAACCACTTTTATTAGCTCTTAGTATATTACAAATGACATTTTATAGTTCATTTATATTAGATTTAATTTAATCGACTCGCTTCTCTTGCTGGAGGAGTGGGGATCCGCATTCTGACCTCTACCCCACCAAGCTCGCTAGTAGATTTTACCCCCAGACGTTATTTTGGACTTCACCCCACCTGAACTCCATGCGTGGCTATCCCCCTGGCATCGACGACAATGTGTCTATGTTGTTCGCAAATTTTCTGGTGTAGTCTCCTATTTTTCAAGTGGTAGGAAGTATACATAAAATTGTGCTTGCGCGCACTTTTGAGACAAGGGCTACACGGGGAAATTTTCACGCAGGTTTTGTATCATTAAACACCCTAGGAGTATTAAACAAAATGAGTTGCTTGCCCATTTATTATAATGATCCTTATTGTAAGGAAAATACAGACTTGAGTATTGCTACTTTGCTGTGGACAGAAAAATAAACATCAGTTTGGAAAAAAATTGGATTAATATTTTATACCTGTATTTCATATTATAAAGCTAAGCTGTTTTCTGACGATTCTTTTAAGAATTGTTATGCCCCGAGTTTAGATGTTTGCCATCCTTCTTAAATATTAAAAGTAGCGTATTTATAGTAAACTGCAAACTCTTTTATCTACTTATATCAATGTCTCGTGTGGTCATATGTGTACAGATTTAGATGATGACTTCGACAACTCGAAGAGATCAACACACAGTGTTCGCGGTTGTGACTGCTGTGGTTTGGTATTGTGGTAGTGATTTTTTTATCGTGGAAAATATTACTCGCCAAATATCCTTCGCAGAGCTGTGGTTGTGGTTACCCGATTATAAAGTGTATCTTTTCCTCCTAGTTTTTGTCCGCAGGTTTCACAGATTTCTTTTTCTGAGGACAAGCGTTATTGAGCAAACGATAGTAGAATGCGGGTTTATGAAACGATTACAGGATGTCAGGATGTTTCTGAGACGCTAGTTCCCGCAAGCAACGAAGCTTACAGTACGCGCTGGTAAAGCAACTATCATATAACGTTTATGACACTGTGATATCAATAATCGCTTCAAGGTATCTTCAAACTTTTTTATTTAGTGTTCAAATCAGTATAGTTGCAGGGTGTTCATGTAAGTCTAGTAGCATTAAAGTTTAGGAAGTATTCTCATACCTTATAGGAAATGTAGAAATTTAGACGTTCTTTACGAATTGTCATGAGTATTTACTGTTGAATATACTGTTATGCACATGCTCTTAAATAAATACAGTATCATCATAAAAGAATTATTGGACAACTTGAAAAACTGTCGTGAAAGTTTGAAAAAAGATGAACTATGCTTTTAGTGAAGCATGTACTGTTTTTTTAATTTTTTTTATTTTATCGAGTGGTGGTGTATTTAGTGAATGTGTTCTATACAATGGTGCTCCACGTGATAATAATAATAAATTTATTGTCAAAAAAGCAGTACAAACTGCGTATGGCCACGTGGAGGACAATAAACTAATTTACTCTCCGGAAGCAAGCAATGGACCATCCCATCAATTCCGATCAAGGGCCCTAAGGTAGAGGCGGATTCAAAAAAAATGTTGTGATGTAATGAATGTTGGCGGGATCAGACTAGAAGCGTAGATGGAGACAAACAGAATGCAACCGTGAAATACCCGATAAGCGTATTAATCTCGGGAAATATCTTACGACCGACTCTTGGCGTCACAATCATGTTATTCCCCTGCTGGTGATGCTAGTTCAAATAGAATGATCCATATATAATGTGCAGTGTTAGGAAAAGGCGGGTTCGCGGTAGTTTTTCTCCAGGTACTCCTGTTTCCGCTGCATCATTGACGGGCATCCTGTATCCTTGACTTTCACCAGCCATAAATAGTCCTGAGACCATATCGCATTCTCCATCTCCGCGACACTAGGAGTGAAGACGGAGAAGAAGAATCTTACAATGTTTATTTTTATTATTTATAAAGTAAATACTTATCTTATCCTTGATTTTCAATCTTGCAATTGGTTTGCAGCGGCAGCAATATTTTCCTCCACTCTTCCTTGTCCTGGACCTCATCTTCAGGTGGTGGTAAGACGAGAAGAATAACTCCTGCAACAACTGTCAAGTGTAGTCTAGCTTAGAAATCCCTCTATGGTAACATCCTTGCACTGAACCTTCCAGTGTGGTGGTAATGAATCCTCCGTGGCGAAGATGGTGACCGACTCATGTAAAGTGTTTATCTTAGATGGACTAATTTAAAGCAAAATAAAATATGCATATATTTATATTATATAAAAATTATTTATTTTATGTAAGTATATGTGGTTCTGGGTGGAAATGATGTACGGATAATGTAGTTACACCCCTGCGATCAATGTAGAGTCCGGGGCTCGATTCCCGGCTCATCGCCATTTTCATCTGATCGAAAATTATATATTAAAAAAAAAATTTCGTGTTTCTTACGAAAGCGACCGTATCGTTCTGTGGAAATATCGAAATACAAAGAGGGAATGACCGTGGTTTCCCCGTCGTCTTGTCTTACCTGCCGATTTCCTTCGCTTGTTTGAATCCAACGGCCCATGAAGCCCTCGCTCCTCTTCGAAGAATCCTGCGCGTTTGGCTTTTTCTCGTCCGCGTCCCTTTTTCTCCGCAAACCACTCTCCCGGAATGTGATGTAATCTCGGGATGAAAGCCCTGGGCATTTCCACCTGATAGTGTGAAGAAAAAAAAATGAAATCACGAACAAGGAACTCGCGACGAAGATATTTTCAATTTGCTGACTGGAAGTGAAACTAGTAACGGATTGAGAGATTGGTTTGTTTCTTCACTTACATTAAGATTACAATTTTAAATTTGTTGAAAAATGAAATTCATTATATAATCAACACAAATTAGTCATATGTAAAGTTGTATCTTTCCATATTTTAACTATATGTAGAACTTGTAAACAAAATTAGGTATACTTCCATTAAATCATGGGGAAAACACAATTGGATGATAGCCTAAATCCGCCTTCGGGACCTTGATCGGAATTGATGGGATGGTCTCTTGCTTCTGGAAAGTAAATTAATTTATGGTCCTCCACGTGGTCGTACGTAGTTAGTAACGGCTTTCTTGACAATAAATACATTATTATTACTGATATAGTGAAGAACAGTTTTTAGTGTTAATATTTTTACCCCAAAATTGTCCATGGCTCTAAAATCTTATTTGAGGATACTTCTATCATTAATCAAAAGTCAGTGAAAGTATTTCATAAACGTACTCCTCCACCTATTTCCTAAATACTTAGAGAACTAACTTAGAAAAAAAAACAAATTTTTTATTAAAATAGGTCATGATTTGACAGTGATTGAAAGGTACAATAAAAAATTTAGGGCGTCAATAGCACTTTTAAAGTATGCATTAAAACTGTAGCCGTAAAAAGAATTTAAATTTCTCAATAATACCGAACAAAATTATTCTTCGTATTTGCAAACTACGAACCCACATCTCTACAGCGAATCTGGCAAAAAATAAATTTATTTTCTTTCCCGACTCCTGGAATCGGATGAAAGGAACTATGTTGTCTGAGTATTCGAATCTGGCACAAGGAAACTGCTTTAGCGATGCCCATTGCAAAAAACGAAATATATTCGCCGGCTGGGAATACAGAGATAATTTATTCAACCGTGCTAAGGTTGACTATAATGGGAAGTAATAATAATAATAAGAGTGATAAATAAATAATTAAAGACTTACAATATTATGACGGACGTATACTATATATTTTGTGATATTAAGTTCTGAGGGCTCTAATGACCTAGACTTTGGCGAGTCCTAAAGCCCCAATAATAATAATAATAATAATAATACATGGAAGTTAGGCAAGGTTGAAATTATCCCCTTAGTGATATCTGTCGAAGGTATTTTGTGGAGGAGGTTTAAGAGATTTTGGAAGACTTAGAAATCAAGGAGAATATCATGAAGATCGCACAAAAAGCTTTCCTCCATCATATAGGTCAGGATGAATTCTGTTTCTGTATCGATAAAACCCAATTCCAATACCATCTGTGGGGTGGGTAAATGTATCGTTTCTACTGAGAAAGAATCCATAAAGACAATAATAATAACAATAATAAAAGATATTATGCACACAACGTTTGATTTTGATTATATAATTGCCATTGAATTTAACAATTGTAAATTTGTAGTTGAACTGAAAACTTCTTTCTCGTTATGTCCATTGGCGTAGCCGAGTTCTATGTGACATGAGTCGAAAACTTGAGTTCTCTCTGTTCTCCTTCAAATAGATTGTTCCTGTTTCTTTATAATACAATTTAACTATTTTTGATATCTCCAATTTTGACCTTGGCGAAGCAGACAAACAAATTTCAGACGAAGAGAATTATGTAATATAATAACAAATACTTACATAATAACAAATTTAAGATAAAATATATTGTAATATAAAAACTTAAACGAGTTGTGTGAGTGTAATAAAGACTTTTATTTATTTATTTTATGCCTTTAGACGAGGTTCAGACCATGAGGCTTGCTCTTCCACCTAACCGTTGGACGTGGATAAGGGAATTGGGAAGGAGAGATGTTGGGTTGTCGGGAAACGTATGGTACCGAAACCGACATTTGTCCTGAACGACAGTTGAAAACCTCACCTAGATCGGCCGAGCTGGGTTTGAACCCGCGCTCTACCGCTCAGCGGGATAGTAGTAGCGAAGACGACCGCTGTCGGTGTCTGGTCTTTGTCTTGATTTTGTTTTTGGAAAATGGAAATATTAATATTATAGTGAAAAACGTGGATATATCAATAAAATATTTTTGATTTAAAATTAATGACAAATGCATTGTTGTCAAGTATTTGCATTTAATGTCTAGCATATGTAACATAGTATATGTAAAATAGAACCCCAAGAATAATATATGGAATAAATTTAAATGTCGGTTTTGATGGAAGTAATTAAACATTTGCAAGTAGCATGTTAGCGAGATGTATTTTGAATATGTTGTGCAAATTAATGTTTAAAATTGAGTGAATTAGGAGTTATTTATACTTAGTTGTATTTCTACATAAGAAAAGTCTGTACTTTACACGAATGTGTAATAAAACTCATTCTCGATGGTGACCGGTCCTACTGTATCTGCACTACTTTTTCCCCCCAGGGGCCTTACATCTAGTAAGTACGTGTTTGGCAAACACGGAGCCCCGAGCTGAGTCTGGCATTACTTCTACTTACTTGTGCGTGGCTCCTTCCTTTCTCTTTCGTGACCTTCCTTGGTCACCTCTTGTTCTTTTCCATCCCGACGCCATTGGGGTTAGGGTATCTTTCATTTTCCTCTTTCTTCTTCTTCTTCTGTTTTAAAATGAGATATGTTGATATTTGAGATATATTGATATTTGAGTTTTGAGTTGTAATTCAGGAGGGTTTTTAGTGGGTATGGATGAGTCATTCGGAGAGTCCCGCACGCGGGGAGAGTCATGTTGGCTCTCCTTAGTGCGTAACTGCATTTTCCCTACATGTACAAGTTTTTAGGGCTCTAATGACCTCCATGTCGACGAGCCGTAAAGCCCCACAAAAAGATTGCACTACTTATTCCTCAGACGTCCAGAGAAAAAATATTCCCAGTAGACAGTGGCGGATCTGTATAAGGGGGGCGGATCTAAGGAGGCTAAAGCCCTTGAACTCTTAACAGATAAAATTGAAGTTGATCTCAAACTTTCTAGAAGTGTTACCAGATTAATAATTGTTAATAGTTATAATTGTTATTAATAATATAATTATTATTTTTATTAATAATACCTTATTTACAACTTGAATGAATAATTGTTATTTATAATAGCAGATTGTTATGTAATTAATTTTATAAAATACATTTTATAAATTTTTATATTATAAAATTTTATTTTATAAAAGGTATTTTATATAAAGGTAATATTTATAAAATTTTTGTTGTAAAACCATAATTTTTAAACAAAAATGCTCTCCGGTTAACCCCTACCCTTGATTACGGTCTAGATCCGCCACAGCCGGAAGATAAGTTAAGAGCTTTTATGATTTAATAAAATAGGAAAAAGGTTTTTATTGTCGGTTTCAGAGTTTTTCTTATGAGGGAGAACCCCCACGTGGGCGGGTATTGGATACACTGAGGTACTGGAATCCCTTCCCGAAAGAAAAAATAGTCTCCTAAAATTAATCCTGCATACTTCTCTAAAACTAATAAATATTTAATATTTGTGTAATAAAAAAACTGAATCCACGCTCTGCGTAATCAGCTAGTAGAATTATAAACCGAAAATACGAATCTTCCTAGGAGGGCCCTCGGTGCGAACTGCAGTCCTGTAAGACAAGACATGTTCCCGCGCTGGTTCATAGGATGAGTGAATTATCGCGGGCACTTCCTGGCTCTTGTCAACGCTTTATTTTGGTTGGTAATGGCGGGCGCGAGAGGTCTAAAGCCGCAGGGCAATTAAGGCATCCGGCGCGCGCTTCCCAGCGGCTCAGGCGACCGACGGACTGAGCCAACAAGATGTTTCCGCTGCAATTCACCTCCATAACCACCTTCGTTACTCTGCTGTGGGCATTGCCATCGATGGATACCGGTAGCATTCGGTCTTGTTCCCCCGCGCTCCCCGAAATGCATGCATCTGCGTGTTGGAGCAACGATCTGCCATAAGAGGAAAGAGAAGAACAACGCGACGCTAATCTTTACATAATGGCAAATGAGGGCGTTTATGTCGCTATTGCAAACCAACGATAAAAATAACGAAACCAATTGGTACGTTTTGTTCGCTCTTATTGAAGCTACGGTCGCCATTTTGTTGCGGTTTTCGAGACTGATTTTCATTCTTCTGCTGTGGATTCGAGCAATTGATAAGTTGCATCCACCGAAGAGTCCCATTGTGGGGAAAAAAGGATCAAAACCAAAACGGACGATGTGATTTGGGAAATGAATTCAACAAGTATTTTTTTTTTAGGTTATGTTGAACGATCGGTTGAACGCAGACTGAGAGGCTTCAAGCATCCGCGCATGCGCAGATGTGTAAATGACACCTATCGTCACTCTTCTCTTTCCTCGTATCGCTGATCGTCGCTCCTACATGATCGTACCCTAAGATGTGTCCGCGTACCTCAGAAGAACACAGAAATAAGCAGTTAATCACTGGATTAAGCGCTTGCGGGTGAGCAATCGCACTTGAATCCCTCCCCCCGAACTCTCATAATGACGCTTCTCAACAGGTTATGTCAGCTGTGCACTTTCATGGAAAAATGTTTGAAGACTCCAGTCAGTTTCCAAAGAAATTTATTTCAGAGAGGGTCCAGATTTCTCACCAAAAGTTTATTGATGTCAACTTGAATGTTTCTTGTCCTTCAAATAGTTTAATTTTGTTCAATTTTTAATTCATACTATTGATACACTAACAAATGGCAAATTAACAATATTTTATCCGGATAAAGTTCTTTCATTACAACATAAATTTTTTTTAGGAGGAGCCCGTGTCTCAGACCCTCGACCCTCCCGGATTTGTGCCTGACTCTAGTTCCTCTAATAATTTTGAATAAACGTCTTTAATTGTAGTTGAAACTTCGTTGCAGCATATTTGTTATCATAGACATTTTATAACTAAATATAAATCTCCTGGGCCTCATATCGACTGTGCTGGCGACCTGCTAGCGTGCGATCCATTGTATAGTACCTGTAGAGGTACCTACTGGACATTGTAAGTAATACTGCCAGTCTCGACTCCCTCATCATGGCACAGACCCTTGTAGCGGCCATTATCGCCACGATCAACATCACATCGAACAGCTCAGTTTGAAACCGCAAATCAACCACAAAATCCGGCTTGGTATGAGTGCGGCTTGGTATGAGTGATCACAGAGATGTGGATATGGGAAGAGATTGGATGTCGCAACTAATCTAATTTTGTAATGTATTTTTTTATCATTTCATTTTGTAACCTCTGCAATCTTTAAGATCAACTACTTTTGGGAAGAGTTTATGGCTCTCCTTGCATAATTATTTTCTCGAATATTAGCGATAATATTATATCACCTTCTGTTGAAAAAGAGAAAAATGTATAATAAAACCTGGTAATGACTGTGTCATTAATGTAGAAAATAACAGGAAAGGACCTCGTATAGCATTGCACAACATAGACGAGGCGGCTAATGCGCCCTAAATAAATAGGGAAAATAAATGTGTCAGACACAGAGGAAATGTGAAGAAAAATAAAGTTAAAAAATGTGCTATATTTCTTAAGGTTATCGCTACTGGGAAGTCATTTTATCAATTCAATAATTATTTCCNAATTATTTTCTCGAATATTAGCGATAATATTATATCACCTTCTGTTGAAAAAGAGAAAAATGTATAATAAAACCTGGTAATGACTGTGTCATTAATGTAGAAAATAACAGGAAAGGACCTCGTATAGCATTGCACAACATAGACGAGGCGGCTAATGCGCCCTAAATAAATAGGGAAAATAAATGTCAGACACAGAGAAAATGTGAAGAAAAATAAAGTTAAAAAATTTGCTATATTTCTTAAGGTTATCGCTACTGGGAAGTCATTTTATCAATTCAATAATTATTTCCATTATAAAAATTATTATTATAAAAAGGAAAATCTCTTCCATTTCTGGAATTTAATTTCTGCCAGTCTGTCCTCACTTTGTTATGTCTGAACCCTTAAAATAATACACTTTTTAAACCTGACTCTGTACTGTGAGTGAAACGTAACCTTTTTTATATCACGTGTTAAATGAAACGAGCAATATACGCATTGTTTGTTAAAAGAGTATATACAACGATTAATATCAGTGCAATCAATTTCGTTTTTTGAATTTTTTCGAGAATGATAAATAAGTTGGCGATTTTTTTTTTCTTTGAGTGATTCGTTTTGTATTACAAATCCCAGGTAATGAGTTTTCTCCTCAGAACTATCTTATACGAGGAATTGCCATAATTATGACTGAAATGATTAAAATTCATCACCTTTAAGATAAAAGTATATTACACGCGATTCACGTTTTGTTTTGTCCACAATATTGAATCCGACATGTTCAATTTTCATTTTGGTATGGAATACTTGGGAGAAAAGATTCTTAAATACCTATTCCCGTGCGTTTTTGTATACTTCTTCACATTGATTCCAAGGTTTTGGTATTTGTAACCAATGTGCGCCGCTCCAAAACCCAGAGATGATGCGTGAGCTTCCACATTCTTCGTAACTTTTTCTCTTATTTCATTGCTGTCATCATAACATGTGATTACGTGGCATTGTTTTTTGAATCGTCAACAGGAGAAGTGAGTGCTTGTTCTCCAAACATTGATCTACTTGCTAATGTTGTTTTCTTAGATGATAATTTTGTTTAATTTTTATCGGTATTTTGTTAATTAGATTATCTACAGCGTCGATGCATTCAGCTGATTGCTAATGACGTTTTGTATAATTCTGCATTTTGCTGTTACTAGAGGCTTATAAAACATGCTTACGTATTTGTAAAAAATTTATTACGTATGTGAATATATTTTGTTTAAAAGAATCATAATAGGGTGCTGAAGCCCCTGCAAAAGTAAATCATAGTAGTATGAAGTTGAACAAATCCGATATAAATTTTACAACTTCATATGAATTTGGTCGGAGCTTAACAACTGGGACAATCAGTGAAAAATATTGTTTCCTAGACCGTTCGCAATTTTGCGTGTTTGAGTAGCGTTTAAATTATTTTATTTTTATGAAATATTATGAATGTACATAATTAACAACATTAAATGAACAGCTGAACAAATTTAAAGTTGAAGACATATAACTTAACATCAATTAAATATATATTGTAAGAACATTGAGGGCTTGGTCATGAATTAAAAGATTTATTAACTAAGCCAACGTTTCGGTTATTTTATTTAACAATCATCAGGTCTGTAGAAGACATAGCAGTATTTATTACCATCTCTATATTACCAAGATAATGAGAAAAAAATTCACAATAAACATCATTAACAAAATTAATATGCTGTTTAACTATCTAGAATCTATTAAAATATACAAGAATAACATACCTTGTAAGTGTTTTATTATTATTATTATTATTATTATTATTATTATCATCATTGTTGTTGTCGCATATTGTAATAGTATGTAGACAATAGCGGCGATTGGGAATCAAAATTGAGGGGGGGGGCAAAAATATTGACAATTTTCATTTACATGACATTTTCTATTTCCACTAAGTATGCTTTAAATAATGAAAAAAAAACAAAGAAAAGACAATTGGTGATTACCGCATCAAGGATGGTGTATTTTTTAAAAATAATTCCCGGTTTTAGATGGATAAAATGAAATTTTTATCTTTCCCGAAACCCCCCCCCCGTAATTGCAGTCATTGTGTGTATATAGTTATTGTATTATATTGATTCTATTAATGCTATTTTATGTTAAACTATTTTCTCATTCTTCTGGTAATCAAGAGATTGTAATAGATACTATTACGACTTTTATAAGCCTGATAATGGTTAAATGAAATAACCGAAACCTTGGCGTAGTTAAAAAATCTTTGTATTTATGACTTAGTTCTCAATATTATTACAATATATGCGAGTGAAGTCAAGAATCCTGATGATAAACATGAATTAAGTTTTGACGAGAATGTTATCCCTACCAAAATCATATGCTCGGGTCTGCTGTTAAAAAAGTAATCGTTGAGAACTATTTAAATCGACTCTGTTTGGAATGCAGTTTTACTGTTTTCAACGGCTTGTCATATCGTCATCTTTCAATTAAAACATAGGTAAAAGTGTTTTTGACCATAAACTGTAATTATGTTACCACCATTATCATCCGCCAGAATGCTTCCGAGTGAAGGAGACGCAAGGAAAGGCGTGGGTGCACCCGGTGTGAAAACAGCGATCGTCTTATGTCCATGATGTGGAAGGGGTGAGAACTGCCTGGCACGAAGATATGGAGGGTCTATTCTTCTATTTCACTAGCTCCGCTACCCACAGTTTCCGCGAATACGTTTATGGCTGGCTATTTGCAACGAATGCGGACTGTGAAATTGAGAATATGAGGCTTCCTGTTGGATGTGGAAACAGAGTAATGAAGTAATACAGAGAGGTACTTGAAATGATTTATGGATTTACTCTCCACTCCCAAGACATGCTCTTATTAAGACACGTCTTTATTGAGGTTAACCGGTTGTGTATTTAAAAACTACTAGGATAAATATGATGAATATAGTTTCAGCACAAAATAGATTCCAAGAGTTGAATTGTAAAATGTAAAAAAATATCATATTAATATACCCTTTGTTTTAAATCAATTAATTTCGTTGTATATCGAGAAAAACTCAATTGTTGAGACCACAGCAAAACTGGAACAAATGAGTTGAAAAATAAATAAGTTTTGTTTATTGTCAAAAATCTAAAATTCTGTATTATAAAAAAATATTTATAAATTAAATAAACAAAATTGTTATTTTATGAACCCGTTCCCTTCCTCCATATTGTATACGCTCCTAAACTTATCGATAGAATCATAGTGATAATAATAAAATATTCCCCACCTTTATCATCCCATGCAGAAGCTGATGCATTTTCTTACTTTGCATGACAAGAAGTAATAATGGTTACTAGTATCAGTTTGTAGATTATTCCAATTTAGTAAAGTATACAAGGTAATTAAACCTTGCTAACTTTCTCGCGTTTTTTCTTTATTCCGAAAGCACCATTAATCTGTCCTGTCTGGATTTTGTATGTAAACTATGAACGGTAATATTGTTTGCCACGAAACTCGGTATTATCATAGTAAAAAATCGCACTCTTATTTGGATGTTTTCTGTGGTTATGTATAAATGTACTTTGTGTCTTTGCATAGTTACATATACAGTAAGAATAAACAATTGAAACGAGATTCATCCAAGTATCAATTATTTTATACGATTAATCGAAAAGTATCGATTTCTTCTAGAACGATTACTCATCGAATTAATTTTACAATTCCATTGTCCGATTATTAAATGATATTATTCTTTTTTTATTCGCAAATAATTTTACATCATTAATTACATATATAAATTATATCGTTTTATTTATATGCATTCTACAAATTTGTACGAACTTTTTTAATTGTAAGTGATATTACATCTCGGTGTTTTAACGGCATTATTAGAAGAGAAATAATGTCAGTCATAAACCAAGTGTCTCGAAGATGACTATAACGTTAAAAAAATTAGGATATGCTAATATGATTTTTACTTCCAACACATCAATAGTTTATTATGATTTAAAATTTATTTTAAAAAAACAAAATTTTCCTCTAATTTACAGTACACTTAAAAAATGTACTTTCATACAATCAAATTTTCAAACTATTCGATTGTAATATGTCTATTAAAACGTAATGGTTCAGTAAGTTATTTTATGGGTACTCGTTATTGTTTACAATAGTAAGGTTTTATGTGCACTCAACCTCGGCACGACTGCGTATATCTACAGCTAAATCCCGATCCAAATGTCTCTCTTTTCTTTACTTTTCGATCCTTGATCGAGAGGGATTTATAGGTTTTATCTCTGTACTCTATCTCAGAGGAAAGGGGTTTATTGTCCTTAACAGTTTTAACTACATGGTTGGGACTAAATTATTTATCCTAATCATCCAGGAACAATAGAGAAGACATAAACAATAGAATGCTTCCACAGAGGTAAATCTTGGAATATAATTTTTAATAGTAAACTAATAACGACGTTTTGTTGTTAAACATAAATATATTTATCAAAGCTTCTATGTATATGTCTGTGTATAAATCAGTTCAGTAACATATTTACTGGAGAAAGTTTTTTTTTAATTTTCTACTATTACTCTTGCTCATCAAATAAGAGTGTAAATAAAAGCAGAGAGTATCACCTATTTAACCGAAGTTGATCATCCAATTAATTTTTATTGAATATAATATTGCAATTTCAATTAATTTCTAGTTTTGAACTAAATTAAATAAAAGTATTGATGGTCTGCTTTCGTTGTTCTCGCGTTAATAATATCCTAATTATTTTTTTTATTTTTTTATAAATATATTTTTGAAACAGTCTTACTGATCTAATGTCCCCCAAATATGAAAGAACAGAATTTGTATATTAGAGTTTCTTTATATAAATGCTAGTAAAAATATTTCTATAATACACTTTTTAAATAGAGTAAAATAAAGACAACAAAAATGTAGAGAAACCTGTTAAAAACAACCTTCTTTTAATAGAATTATTTAATTTCGCTCTCTAGTGCGGACTGAGAATCGTATTTGAGAAATTATATGCAATGATTTTGCACCACTAGTTTATTTTCTACTATTACTATTGCTATTGTTAATCAAATTTGTTTGGTGATTCTGTTTTATGAGTTGGTTGAGTCTTTGCTTTGAATTTGTATTTGGTGCCAAAATATCGGAGAACTATCCTTATCAGAATCGTTGAGAATTTTAATACATTCATACCTGAATCAGAATAAATTTATACATGCTAATCATTTTCGTTCAAAGGAAGCATATTTAATGCGATAAAAACACTTCCACTGTCTATTTAATTAAATAATTTAAAGTCACCTGTAGAAATGTCAGTTTCCTTTAGAGATGTTATTAAATTATCTGCAAAATCTAAATGTTCCAATTTCGTGTAATCTTCAAAGAAATCCGGACGTTGTTTTAGCTAATTGCGTCCGTAATATTCGTGTTGTCCCGAAACATCTAGACGTCTAAATTAACTCCCTCGGCGTAAATTACGCGTGATAATTAAATTTGACGGGTTAGCCTCGCTGTAAGTGTCGTACACGCTCTGTTCACGCGAATTTACTTCACCGAGATGACGCATGTCGGGAAACGGGGCGAGCGATGTTCACTCCACTCTTTTGTTGTTGTTTTTCGTTCTTCTTCTTTTTGTTTCTCGTGAATGAACAAAAGCCTGCTGCACTCATGTGAGTTATCACGTGACGACGCTAACGAGGGCGACGCGCCGCCACCGAGCCCTAAACCGGTGGAGGAGGGCGGCAAAAAAAAAATGTCACGCATGACGGATCGCTCCCCACATGGTATGCACGTGGAAGTAATGCGGTGCTGGTGGCACTCACATCTTCACGCAGTAATACACAGGAGATGGATGGTAAAGAAATGTCCAATTTTGTTGTCACTTTCTTTTAAATTATTTCATTCTCACGATGAGGGTGAGTTCCTATACGAACTCAAGCTTCTACTTTAAGGTGGGAGTTGCGCTCCAAGTTAGTCTAATCACTGAAAAGTATAATTGTTTTAATTATTTTTATTGTAATTGTTAATTAACACAACATTGTGAATTATAATGAAAAAACATGATTTAATTCAAAAACAAAATAAAAAAATTCAAAAACTCAATTGACTCGTTTGAAGTGACCAAGAATATTTAAAAGCATTGAGGCCAAGAACAGCTGTTATGCATCACACCTTTTTGTAATGTCCGCTACATATACATAAAAGTGATGTAAAAACACTACGGAAAATTTACTACTAATCAAAGTAATTTTCCATCACTTTCACGATTTCAAAGTTTTTTTTTAATGAATATTTCCTCCATACGACGCAATGTATTAAACCATCAAAATTGCAAGTATTTCATTTAAATTGTTGGTGAGGAATGTTTTTCAAGTTGAAAACACTGTAAGTACATGCGACTCTGTTTATTTATACCTGTTTCAGATATATTAGTTATCTAACTTTACCTACGCTCCTATTACCTTAAATATGAAATCGTAACTTTTAAATCGGATGTGTAAGGAGCAAATACAATTGAATATAAACCTTTTGGAACAAACTATAAATGCTTTTGTTTGCGCGTGGTACATGGACTAGTGCTTATGGTCTAGTTCTGTCAGTATTTTTTTTATCCCAGTAGAGAGCAGCGTATCAATTTTACAGGACAATAGAATGTTCTTAATTATATCTAGGAGCTGTTTCGGAAAGTTTTTAAAGTTAACTGTTGATTAATTATTATTATTTACATAATAATAATAATAATAATTGTTGTTATTAGCAAAATCTCAGTGTTTGTTTCTTGGTCGTCGATATTATGATTGGTCAAATCTGTGTATAGTTATATCTGTGTACACCCCGATCTTTTCAGAGCATACTTTCTGCATATTAGCGCTATGTAGTTTGTAAGTACGTGATATTGTTCAATAGAAGTAATTTACGTTATCTTGTCTGTGAAAGTATAAAGTTTAGAAAATTTAATGTTTGTAAAGAAAATGTTAACAGTAAATTTTTGGTAACGTTCCTCTGTTATGAATAGCTTGAAAAATGATTTCAGCTACATGATGGGGTTTTAATAGGTAGTTAATATGAGAAAAAATGATTCACTCAAATGTGAAATATTACATTAATTCATTATAATTTTTACAATACTGTGTAACGCTAAGTATTGTATAAATAGTAGTACTTTGCGAGACCAGATTATGGAATGTCAGGTAGTTCAAGTTTCATTTCATGGCTTCTATTTTTTTAAATAATTGGTGGATGTTAAAATCCCATTTTTCTAGTTCCATCCCAAGATACGGGAGGTCTGTGGAAATGACAACGCAAGGAACACTTCTACTTTATAAGTCTCACCTTCTTCTTTACCGTGCATTCATCTTCACACTTCCATGTCGTTTGCGGACGGGTTCATTTCTCGCCTGTGTCTCCTCCCCTTTCCTCAGCTGTACATCCGATCACTGGCAGCGCGCGTGCAATTTCCCGTTCAATTAGTCGTGGAACGCAATCCGACGCTCGCCTGCTAGTCTCCGGCGTTTTTGCGTCCGCCCCAATGGTCAGCAAATCTCCTGGCGCGTGCGACATCCCTCTGCCTGGGTATGTTGCCTCCACGAAAATGACGCCACACCAGAGCTTCCTATAGCCGTTCATCGTACTTCATTCTACTGTTTAAAGTAATTATCGTCAGGGGTAAAACCAACAACAGCGGGAAACTAACGAACACTGAAGAATATTCTACAATGTACTAGTAACCCGCCGCTGCTTAGCTCGTGTATTTTTGTCATGTTGCATTTTAACTCTGGAATAGTCGATAAACGTTCGCTTCACGTGAAGCACCTCACGCCGGGTAGCGCGCTAGTCGAATGCTTGCCTGCTCCTCCCGAGGCAACACGTCGTCGACGATGGCAGCGGCGGCTGCAAGTAAAATGAAAACTCTTGTAAAATTTTACGATTTACGACAGTTTTCATTTTTCTTAAACGCACTAAACTCAGAATACATTGAATTTTATGAGGATTTATTTGTCCCACTTAAATTACTCTCTTAAGTCGAAGTATTTTAACACGTCTATTTTTTTAAACTTATTTTGTCAATAATTTAGTTTAACCTTTGCAGATAAACATACACTGTCGCGGACTTTTTTGTAGAAGTCTTGAAGATGAAAAATATTGCCATTCCTAGTTGTCGCCTCTCTCTCTAACCATTGGGGTTTCGTCTCAACAAATTCGGTGGCGGGTTAAACCCCAAAACACTCTTTGGTCTTTACCCAAGGTAGGCTCAAAGCATTGGATCTCCCGGGCATCGACAACTATGTATCAGTGTATGAACTTGTCTGTCCGGGACAAACTTAGGTCTGTACGACTCTGACATTGCCCTGAAGAAGGCCACTGCATGATGGCCGAAACGTTGGTAGTTGCATCTACTAAGACGCGGTTTGTCCCGGACAGACAGGTTCATACTGACTCCAGCCGCGGGAGCCTACGTTTATATATGTATCATTGTGATTCGCAACATTGGGTTTCTTATTGGGCAAACTCGGGGTGATATCGTATTTTTCACGTGTAATAATGTGGCTAATGGGAATAAATAAAATCGTGATTGTGCACGCAAACGAGTCAAGAACTGCATGTTGAAACAATTTTATTTATAGTTTGAGTATTTTAATGTATTATATCCGCGTTGACTGAAGTCAAGTTTGCCAACAATTCACGAAACTTGGAAATATTCACCAAAGAAGTTCTTATAATTAACATTTCATTCTACTGACTTTTGTATTAATGAGGATAATTATTGTGTGATTTTAAAATTTGATAATAAATTTAGATTGTCGTTTGACTCATTCTTCGACAAGGGTCGGTCTTTAGTCACGTGATGCGGCGGCCACTTCCGATAGATCACTACTTTCCACAGTTTGTGGTGAATTATTCTAAAAAGTGCCCCGCAAGGTATGGAAATCTTAACGTCATTGGGTTCCTGTTTCCATTTGCTATGTTTTAGTAGGTTTTTTCGCTATGTTAAACCTGTAGTTTTGCCAGAATTTCAAAAAAACATAAGACCGCGAAAGTTTCTCCAAATAAGGTCATAGTAATTTAAAGTCAAATAATTCAAAATTTATCGCCGTAAGGGTATGAAAATTCGTTGCGACTGGTTATAGACTGGTTCAAACTATCATTTGAAATAATTTTTGGGGGTACTTAATCCTAGTGGCTCTGACGCATAAAATACCTTAACACCCTACATTTGCGGTCCAAAGTGAGGTGCTTGCAGTTTTGCTATATCGATTTCTATTAATATATGTAAGTGGTCGTTAACTTTAAATTCCGAATAGTATTTTTAAATGGGAAATGCAGCTTAATGCTATTGAAGCTTATCTACATGGAACGATAGGAGTTAGTAGGTGTGCCACTAGCTGGATTTACCAACAACTTGGCCCACGTGGGAGGGTTAGTAATACTCGTAGCTAGAGTTATTGATTCTAGGAGGAGGAAGTTCATTTTCCAGTAGTTACAGCTATATGAACTGAGGCATTAGTATGAAAAGCTACAAATTTTTTCTGGCCCCACCGGGAATAGAACCCCGGATGACTCGGTGATGAGCTAGAACGCTACCACCGGAGCCACGAAGGGGGACAAAAAATTCTCAGTAGGACAAGGACTGAAATGTGGAAGGAGTAAATTCTTTCGCTGATTCAGTCCACCCCCCAGGGGACTTACATGTAGTAAGTACGTGTTTGGCGAACACGGGGCCCCGAGCTGAGTATGGCATTATTTCCACTTACTTGTGCCATGCTCCTTCCTTTCTCTTTTCTGACCTCCCTTGGTCACCTCTTGTTCTTTTCGATCCCGACGCTATTAGGGCTAGGGTATTTTTCATTTTCCTCTTTCCTCTTCTTTTTTTAAAATAATGTTTTAGTAAAGTTTTCGACATGTTGGAATTTGTGTTTTGAGTTGTAATGCAGGAGGGTTTTTAGTGGGTATGGCTGAGTCTTTCGGCGAGTCCCACACGCGGGGAGAGTCATGTTGGCTCTCCCTAGTGCGTAACTGCATTTTCCCTACTTGTACAAGTTTTAAGGGCTCTAATGACCTCGCTGTTGACGAGCCCTAAAGCCCCACACACAAAAAAAAAAAAAAGATTCAGTCCATCACTTGGCACAATCATTAGCGTCCACGCGCGGAAATGCTTCTGCTAGCGCCGCGCCGCGTCCTGCCGCCAACGCAACGCCGCTCTTTCTGCTGCATCTTCAACGTCCGTGACGACAGCTGGCTCTTCTTCTGCGCCTGCCTCGGAATCCCGTAACAAGACGACATTAATCGCAGTCTCGTTCCTCTCAGCTCAGGTGAAGGCAACTCTGGCGTTGGGGGAAAAAACGCGGTTGGATGCGATCGAAAAGACTATAGGAGCAGGGTTGTAGCTAGGATTTTACTACAGCGGGAAGTGAATGTGTGTGTAATAAATTATTTATTTAATTTATCGCCAGCATATTTATTGGCTTGATGTTGGTATAGGGTTTGTACACAGTGTAGCCAACGCTTTTACTTCGCCATCGTCCATAAGGGTAATGATATGTGTACCGCACGTTATAATGGCAGGTAATTCGATTCTCTTTAAATCAAATCTACCGACAACATCGGCCACCATTTATATTCACTCGCGCTTTTCTGTTCTTCCTGCATCGAACGTGTGGAACAAATATTATCTTGCGTCTTGGTTAGTTGTGTTATTAACCTGAATTCTTACAGCCAGGAGTCGCATTAGTGACTACTTGTAATATTTATTGGGTATTTCTTAAATTCATAGAAGTTGGCGATTCGTGTTAGGTACTCATATTGCATTATACATGACTTTGAGTCAATGTCGGTATTTTATTTTTGTTTATATTAATATAAACTTGGCTAAAATCAATCACTGGTACACGCATTAAATCAACAATCTTTTAAATAGCTCCTCCTTTAAGTAGCTCGATAATGTTTTTTATTTTCAGAATAATTTGTAAAGGGAATAGGGCCCCCTGGACCACCCCTCTTTTAGCTACGTCCTTGATGGGAGTGGTGGCAAACAATGAGAGTTTTAATATGCTACATTAATTGAAGTGCATAAAAATTAAGATAATAATTAATAACTAAGTTATTGGGTTCCGAAAGATTATTGTGGAATTCATTATTGATCAATTAATTTGATATTTTTCATGTGTAGGGACAAAAGGCTGAAATTTTCATACCTTAAAATTATTTATAGCTAATATAAGCTGTTTGATCAATAGTATTACTTTTCTTGAAATAGAAACTAGGGATGCACTGATTGGGAAGGATAAAGAGCATCACAGCCCCCTCTCCCTTGAACCTTAAAAGTTTTAATAATTTTTATATCTAAAAATATATTGTTATGAAGAGATTATGTTTATAATCATACTATGCATTTATATAAATTAACCATTGCATTATTAGTTAGTGAACTCTCCCGCCCCGAAGCCAAATTCTGAGCAGAATTCATCATCTTGAATTGACATTGTTTACCAATTTCATATGTGATAAACCCTCAAAATTAATCCACAGTCAACTTCTTGCGTAGGTACAGAAATAGGACTGGTCAAAAGATACGTGAAATCGAAGACTCCTTTTCAAAAAAAACAACCCACATTTCACTCACCTGTCACAACTTCAAAAACTGTACTCATGTTAAGGTGCCGTTAAATGTATTAAGCAATACATTTAACATTACGCTACAGAGAAATTAATACGGCGCTTTGGAGGTAATTGCTACATCCATGGTGGCAGTAAAACCTTTTAGAAGATGAAAGACCTAAAAATGGGGCCGAGTTATTTCGGGAAGGCGGTAAACAGTCAGTAGTGACCCAGGCGCCGCGTTGACTGGCGATGCGAACAAGGCATCTCTTGTAGGAGAGACGCGAAGAACGGCTAGCGTTGATGGAGGTTGCAGTGAAGAAATCGTTGATCTGGATTAGATAGAGAGGATTGGGATGGAAAATACTGTGGCATAAATATGGCAGTAGTAATAATAAAGACCGAAACGTGGGCAAGTTATTATGAAGGTGCTTTTATTGACCTAGCCCTCACGATCCTTTAAATAATGTTTAAAACTAGCTTCTGTTTTGGAGAAATTGACGGATTGTATAGTGCCGGGTGAAGGTGGTGGGGATAACGGGCATATACAACGCTACGTTGAGGCATCTGTAGTTGCGAATCATACCGAACGATCCCTATGAATAGTGCTGAGCAACTCTACATTATTTGTTTCTAAAGGGTTTTCCTTTCACAACAACACACACCGCTGTCCCGCGTTGCCGTCGCCTCGACCGAATTAGGGCAGCGGGCTCAGGGATAACAAGGCCCCGGCGGGTTTGGGGGCGGTACCGGCCAGGTACAGTGACCCTCTCGTGCCCAAGGCCACTCACGCTTCGTCCCGCCTCGACTGCCGCCCGCCTTACGATTCTTCCTCACACAGCGCAGAGATTCTCCTTCTTGACCAAGGAGCACAACTTGTGCTTCGGACTTCGTTTATTGGTTCCCTGCTGCGGTGTCATGACGAGTTTAGCAGTGCCGGAAAGCTGAATTTCCCATACTTCCCAACAATAAAAATTCATCCCTCTCCCCCCGTAAGTTTTTAAAAATTGATGTGCTAATTTGTACATTTTAATGCATTCCGGAGACTATTTTCGACATTAAAACCACCGTTTCTGTAACTTAAGAAAAGATAAATTTTTACTCGGACCTTTATTTTTTCTAACCTTAAACTTTTTTGAATTGTGAATATTCATCACAAGTTCGGATGTGATATGGCTCTCTGGACTCTCGAAATAAAATTACATTCAGTGTCTGTGTTTAGGTAATATTTGAATCCTTAAAACTCGTACATTTTGTGCTGATAGTTGGCGTTCAATTTTCACTATTTTGCAGAGCACATAACAAAATGAAATGGTATTGAAATCAAAACAACCTACTCCTATCACACGTGGTCCAGGTCTCTCGCTGTATTCCACTTGGAATTTGTTTCTCAAATTCATTTTCTTTTACCGTCGCATAAAGTATATAAATAGAATAAAAAAATGTATTCCAAACACTAGTACTGGAATAACGTTGCGATACCATGACACTACTGGTTCCCTGATATTAATTTTTATTAGTTTTGATTTTACATCTTTCATTTTTGTATCGGTAACGAAAATAATCGCGTGTCAGAGAGAGAGAACTGAACAATTCTTTTATTTACAAAGATATTTAAAATAATGGAATTTACTCTTACTCCAATTTCTGATGTCATATTAAAATTAAACCTACCTTAGATTCTATGAATCACCATGAATGTTTCGTTTCAATTCGTTCCTTAGTTTTTGAGTAATGCAAGAACAAACGAAGTTTTAGTAAAAGTTAGGTTACAGTTACCTTATTATAGCAGTGAGGGATAAAGGGTACTAAATTACATATATTACACTCGTACACGACCAAACCCCCAACATTGATATATTTAAAAAAATAGATATCAGTAAGATTTAGGAGAGAGAGTTCTTACAAAATCCACAAGATGGATGGAGGAAGAGATATGAAGAGAGAAAGATGTTCATTGTTAATAAAAATTATGTGACCGGGAAAGTGACACTATATTTTTCGATTTTTTAAAATTTGAACCTCTTTTCTTTTACCTTAATTGGAATAAATCAAACGCAAATTTCTGAATTCTTCGCATGAACAATGTTCAATAACATTTTAGAGATTTTAATATTTTGTTCTGTGAATATCTCTTGTTTATCTCCATCCTGCTCTGTGGAGTCGAACATGACGTGGACGTTTTCTGGAAGTTGCCTCGCTTTGTGAGTCGCAGTTCCTTTGACGTCACTCTTCTTGGGAAACTCAGTCCAATTTAATTCTTCATTCCAGACCCTCGGAGACTGCGCGTTTCATGGGTGGCGAACAAGTGCTTTCTGGCAAAATCAGATGCTTTTAATAACAATTGTACGTTCTTGATCTCCTTTTAATACAACTATTTTCTTGAGGTTAGGTCACAAATTTTAAAAAAATTCTCTTCAAACTTACTAGCATTTCGATATGTTTAATATCTTCACTTTCGATATGTTTAATACTTACAATAAAAGTATAACGTGAAATCAAAACAAGAAAGTAAACTTTAGCAGACATGAACAAATTTAAATAACTGGGTATTTTTAATTGAAAATGAAAGTAAATATACTGATTTTACGGATTATNAAAAAAAAAAAAAAGAATCGTAAGAATACAATAAAAAAGAAAAGATGAAACAAATATAAGTGGAAAGATCACAGCGAGACAGACGCGGACAGTTGAAAAAGCAAATACAAGACAAAAAGGAAAGAAATCTAAAACGAAATGAAACACTTTATTTTCAAGAGAAACAAAGAAACGCGGGTTTACGAGGATATGTAACCCTGGTAATGATTTTGTGTTAAAGTACAGGTACATGATGAAATATTGCGCTTGATAAATAAATAAATAATAATAAAATATTTTATGTTTTCAAAAATATATATTATTATACTTTATTTATTTTATTTTACTCTTGTATATTTGGTGAGTATTTTCACGTTATACTTTTATTGTAGCCCTGTTAATAATATAAAAACGTTGGCATGTTCGAAGAAAATTTAATTTTTTTTAAATTTGTGACCAACACGACCGAGATGCACTCGTATGGATATTTGTATCATAAGTCTATGACAATATCTACAATGTATCATGTTCAATATTTACTACATCATATACCTAGTATGCGGAAAGTCTTGTAATCTTGAAAATTTTCGATTGCGAGATTTCAATGGTAATATCCGTTTTGAGAGTCAGAGATACCGAAAATATTCATTTATACTTACACAGTACCTCGGTACAGTACATGTATACTCTGATATCGAAAATCACGATCTCGTTCGTCTCTGCGCAGCGATTCTGACTAAACTGATGAGTCAATTTCCTTCTATTTCGTATTTGGAGTAGTATCTGCTTCTCTCATGAGAAAATTTCACAAAGCATCTCAATATTGAAAAAAAATTCTGCTGTGGGCTGANGACTAAACTGATGAGTCAATTTCCTTCTATTTCGTATTTGGAGTAGTATCTGCTTCTCTCATGAGAAAATTTCACAAAGCATCTCAATGTTGAAAAAAAATTCTGCTGTGGGCGAAAAAAAGATCACAATAAACTTTTATTCAATATACTTGTAAAAGGTATTAAATTCTCTCAATGAATTTACCGAATATACTATTTAGAATGTATACTTTTCGGTAAAATCATATTCAAGAACTAGAAACAGAACCATTTTGTTTGATTGTACATCTTTGTTTTTGACACATTTTATTTTAATAATTGATTGAAGTCCCGAATGATTCAAATTTTTATTGATTTTACTTTTTTATTGTCCTGATTAATATTATTCAGTGTAAATAATTAATTATTAAACTCTCTAGGTGAGCGCTGTCCAACTGACGGAACTTTTTATACGGCCACGAGTTATGGATCATTTTACATAAAATTATTTATGAAACGTTAGGAGACACAATAAATCTATGCTGACACAATTTGTGTTATAAATCTATTCTGTCAGAATAAATATTTGACGTCGCATGTCCGTTGAAAAAAAAAATGGAAAATTGTGTTTTGAATTGCCCCGTGATACATTGCAAAAATGTAAATATTTACAATCATTTATCACTATTAAATATCAAAGATACTTTTTATAAATATAAAGAAATGCCCTATTTCATTTTTTCGGCTTCAAATAATATTAATTTGTTTATGAGAATGAAAATATGATAATGATACTAATAAATATAATCCATTAGTTTAATTCGTCGGGTAACATTTTACTAAACCCTATCGTGTGTCGACTTGTTTAGAAAATGGCTCGCGGGTTAAGATTAGTTGAACAGCGCTGCTCTAGGTAATTGATATTTAAGCTGCATAAACGTCCTCAAGTTTATAACTTATCGATATTTTTTCTGTCTTTTGCAGGTGAGCTGACGAATTGTTCCATTATAATGAACTCACATATATAAGAAAATTTAAAGGGGGAGTTATGCTTTTTTTCCCTTGAAGTACTTGTGAACATGACCTCCCTTCGCATCCTGAACATTTTACCAGAAGAATTTGGCCACGGAACGTTTCGGATTTTCCATCCTAACATCACCGGTACTCGAACAGGGGTACCTCGATTCTTAGGGCGATACAGCTTCCGTTGCTGATGAAGATAAAGTAGAATTAGAATATTCGAAATGTTACATAAGAAGCAATGGTGGATGTAGGTGAGAGGGGTAGGTTTCCTGGAAACAAGCTATTTCCCCCAAAAAGTGATCAAAAAGTAAAAATTTCTGTTCTCCATAAAAATTAAATTGTGTTTGGCTCGTAGGTCTTAGTATTGAGCAGTCAAAATATGTCATTATAATCGTGAATTGTCTTAATATTTCATCAATTTGCACTACATTTTTAATTCGTTAGATCCCTTGAAGTTTCAAGTTTCCCCTTCTTCTCCTCCGTGGAAAAAACAGTTCCACCACGGTCAAGAAGATACTCCTGTTGAAATATTCGAACACAATACGGTGATGGGTAATGTCCAAAACAACTTCAACAAAAATGAATTCAACATATTGTCAAAAACGTCATACATAGGTAAGATGACCTTTGTTGGATCTTCTGCTTTTTGATTCCGTTATTAAACCATGTCGAATCAATTATTTGAAGTTTAGATATCAAGAAAAAAATATTGGACGAAATCTCATTCAATTTTTGTATTATTTTTTGTTAGTCTTTTCTTTCACTTTTGACCTTATCATTATACCTTTGTAATGTTAACACTTGTATGAACCTATCTACTAAATGGACACCGGGTACCTAATACTCTTAATTATTCTATTCCTTGTTTTAATAATATTTTTACGATTTCTGTTAAGGGTGGTGCATTGTTTCCCCAAAAAGAGAGAGAAACCGTGTCACTATTGAGAATAGTTAGACTTTAATAAATAAAAAGAAACAATGACAATCGTGTGTTAAATATTTAATTAATGTAAATTTAAGTCATAGTTTACTGACAAGTCATTCTAAAAATCTAAAGATTACAGTATATTTAAACTTCAAAATTCAGTTACTTTCATGGCCGAGACGTACAGCATGACCAATATTTTCACAAGAATATGGTTATCACTATTAAGTCTTTAAGTTATTCCAAATCAGAATCTTACACAGTATGGCACATATTCATTATATCAGTTTTTTAAGCACTAGCGTATGAATCATTAGTTTCATTTATTCTCTAGGTTCGGCCAAATTAAATTTCTCCTCCCGCTTGAACAGGAAAAAACTTCTTCTTGGATATATATCTAATAGAAATGTCTAACACATGATAAGCAACGTGTGTATAATGGCACTAATTTATCAGATCAATATCTGATGAAAATTGCTTTTCTGAGAGGCGTGCCAATCATGTCTCCAGATCCATGTACCTGTACTTCTCTTTCACCCTTATACGGATAGGATCGGAAAAAGGGATAACTATTACAGACAACAAAGCAAGGATACCGACCGTAGTAATGAGGCAAGCAGAGATAGTACATTCTGAGATGTCCGGTAATGGTTTAAATTCGTTCAAAACCATTTAGCTGAGCGCACGGCACCGGAATAAACAGAAGAGCAGACGCTACAGAAAAAAAACATACTTTCGCGGAATTAAGGTTTTTAAATATGTTATATAAGTACATTTGTGTTTAGACTTCCCTAGAATCTATATATCCTTTTAAAAAAACTGCATTCAAATTTCTTCTTTCTACATACTTCTTTCCTATTACTTCTGTGGCACATATCTGTAACTTAACAAGTGACATGAAATTACGGTAGGTAAGGACAAGTATACATCAGGTCCTTGAAACTCATATCATGTTACGTCAGAAGCTTTATTTAAAAAAAAATAGAAACAAAACTAAACTTAAGAATAAATAAACCCTGCAAATGTAATATGGTATAATATTATTACATTAATAAATACATAATATTTCCTTTCAGTCGTATCATCATACTTTATTGTAATATTTTAATTACTTATTTTTGGTTTTATTTCTTTGTTGTCTGACTGTGTCATGTGTGTCGGCAAAAGAGCTTCGCTTAAAAACAATTAACGAACTTGATATTCACTGTACTTGTATGTTAATTTATTAATACAACAATAAACATGTTGCCAACTCCCGAATAAATTATCAATTCTCTTCACGTGAAAACCAAAGCTGTTTCTCAAGCCTTTACGCGGAACACAAATTCATAATTTGAAATGTAACGTGGAAGAGATTACTTGGAAGCAACTAGCGAAATAACTTATCCCTCACCTCAGCTGCCGAAACCAGGTGTTCAAGGTCTATATTTCTGTCAAATGCAGTCGCGTCTACCGCTTAAGATAACGCATGACCCGCGCCAGAAGCCAGGCGATGGATGCAACGCCACAGCTTGAATGCCGGCGACGGAGGGCGTGCCGAATCGACATTTAACAGCTGCACTTTTTCGGTGGATTTTATGAGCGTCGAGATGCTGCTGACGACGACTCCGTAAACGAGCCTTGTAGTTGTGCATGCAGCTGGCGTAAGAAATCAAAGGTGACATGTTTCTCACTGGAGTTATATCAGCCTCCACCGCAGGGATTTATATGCTAGAAGGGTATTATATCCGTGTTGACTGAAGTCAAGTTGCCAACTATTCATAAAGCTTGGAAAAATTCCCCAAAGTAATTTTAGTTAATAATTCATTCTACTGATCTTGTTATATTGGATGAGGACAATTATTTTGTCATTTTAAAACTTTATAATAAATTTAGATTGTCGTTTGACTCTTTTTTGAGAAGTGTTTTATCGTCTGCAGTCACGTGATGCGGCTGCCATTTGCGTTAGAACAGTATTTTACACAGTTGGTAAATTATTCTTAAAAATGCCCCGTAAGTTATGAACATTTTAACGACATAGCGTTCCTATTTCCACTTGCTATGTTTTAGTAGGTTTTTCGCTCTGTCAAGCCGGTACATTTGCCAGGATATAAAAAAAACATAAACTTGCTAAAGTTTCTCCATATAAGCGCATGGGAACTTAAAATCAAATGCTCGAAAAATCTATTTTGAAGAATCTCACATCATAAATATACCAATATAATATCAACTCATACATTCTATAGATATCAGGTGTCGGTAAAAACCTATTTATGCATATATATTTTTCCGTATACCTATACGTGGGGAAAATGAAGGGAACCAAACCCGGGATAATCTTCTTTGATCGCAGAGGTGTTCACCGCTACACCACCCGTTTGCCTTCCACAGCCGTACACCATTTGCAAACCGGCCTCATAATTCGGAATACCTTGGACACATACCCCCGATACATTTTAGATGCTACTAAATGCCTTGTGATATGCTTTCAAGCATTGTGGGTAATAAATGTGATGTTTACGAATCATGAAAAATATGGCATCTTAAAGAGGAAGTTAATTATTGTTTGTTTTTTGCCAATGTATTTCTTTTGCCTCCCGAATGTATCCTGTTGGTTGAGAGTAAAAAATGTATGTGAAACAGGAAAATACTGCACTGTTAATTACGAAAATGTACTGCGTTTTCTTGCTGTGATATACGCATAAATGTAAGATAATTGTTTTCTTTTAAGGTGTACTTAAAATTTAAAACATACTCTTTTTTGGACCTAATTTGATCATTTTGTAACCTACATTAGATGCGGGTAACATCACTTTTACTTGACAAAATTCCGAGTAAACGCCTTAATTAAAATGATATAAATAAATATTTATGTTATGAATTGAAAAACTTCTTTTACATTCAAAAACATATTTATCCACAACAAAATATGGGGCTGCATAAGATAACGCGATTTCTTTGTGGACTTTCGAATGTGAAGTCGTGACCGCGTTGGATGAGATTTTGGAGAGTCCACGAGAAAAGTAATTTGTGTGAAGAATTGATGAAAGGAAGAAGGACAGGAGCATTCCTGGAAAGTTCAGACTGTGGAACAAGCGGTAGCATACGATGGCAATGGTGGTGGAGCGATGATGGCCGGAGATGAACCTTACATAGTGGCAACTGTTGGAGTTTTCTTGGTACGAATTGAAGGGTCAGAAACCGCGCCAAAGAGAGATTCTAATCAAACACCTGAACGGAATCAAATCATCGGTTCCGGTACAAGTTCTAATGGATCTACAAAGTACTGTTTCCGGTTTCAAGATTCGAGAAACTTAAAGAACCGTTTTCTGGGTTTCGATTCTGAAGAATTTTGAGCAAAAAATGATAATGACAATTTTACAATCTTAATGGTTAAATAATTAAAATATTTATTAATACATTAATTAAAAACTCTATTACGTCAGCAACATAATAAAGAATTAATAATGGTTATATTTTGTCAAAAGTCTTAAATAAAAGTAAGTTAAAAACAAACACATGCCGTAGAGAGTCAATTATCCAAACGTCAGTGATCCGAACAGAGAAAAAATGCATTAAAACAATTGTACTGATATAGTAGAAGGCAGAGGAGTAGAAGAGGAAGCGAGGGCACGATGAAGGAGATGGAGGTGGAACTGCAACTGGAGATGAATTTGAAGGTGAAGACGCTGTGGCAGTCAGCACAAGTACAGAGCGCGCTCACGGCCCGCAGCAAACATGGGACCACACAAGTCACCTGTCCGAGCACCGACCATCCATCTCGCCAGTGGACGCCAGCGCCAAATTATAGTAATCGAGGCGAAGGAGGCAGAGGCGACGGCGCTGTCGGAGGATATAAAGTAGAGACATAGGAGATGAAGTAGAGGCATAGGAAAGGAGGAATAGAAGAGAGGGAATTCACGAGATATCAATATGCGGTAGCTGGCTCAGTACTTCTAAACAATTCCTCCTCACATGGAATATAAAGAAGAGTTCGTGATGCGTAGGACTGCCGAGAGTATTTGAGGGGTCTCGTAGGTTGTTTTTTAAATTTAGGACCCCCTCACTTTTCCTTGTTCATCTTCCAACCCTATCTCCACCCCCACACCAAATTTGGAGGTCATGATGGAAAGAGTCTAGGACAAAATTTTAATACTTTCTTGTTTTTCAACATTCACGTTGTAGGTCTATCGTATTTATTAGCTTGGAAAATACACATGAAGATATTTTGTAAGTAATTAGCAACAGAACATATAATTGTACTGCATAATAACACACAAACAAATCTAATCAGTGATAACTGCGAACAAATATTTATCGACAATTGACTATTTATTCGTGGCGCCCTTCCTCTAAGCAGAAAATGATTAGTTACTTTTTTATACTGGTGATAATATTTTAATTTTTATTGATTTCGTATTTTAAAAAAATGCTATTGGAGTCCCCCCAAGGACTATAACTCTGGGAAACCTAACCCCGCGAAATCTACGTTGTTACAGTCTTCTCGGTAATTGTACAAATATTTCGTTTCTCCAAAAGACAATCATTTTCGCATTACTGTTGGCGTAATGAACAAATGACAATACATTTTTTTGTGTGGGGCTTTAGGGCTCGTCAACGGCAAGGACATTAGAGCCCATACAAATGACAATACCAGCACCCGGAAAGTGGATTTAAGTTTTGACATCTACTTTCATTCATTGTAAACCTTCGTGTTAGAGAAAATGTGTAATTAACTAAAATCCAGGTATTGTCATTCTTCAGTGTGATTTAGTGAAAAAGCAAAACGTCGGTGCAAAACAAAAATTAGATTCGCAAATGCGAATGAGCACGTTTCATTGTTGTCAAAGAACTTTCAGACTTCATTAAGGAGGAATACAATAATGAAAATGCGTAATGTAAAATTTGTTTTGACAGGTTACTTCTGGTGACAGATGGGAAAGATCATAAAACAGCAAGTGATGAAAGAATGAACAATTTGAAGAAGAAATGTTTTCCGGGACCTTGATTGTAAATCAATTAAACCATTACGACTCAACGATTTACAAATTAACAAAAATATCTCTATATATTAGTTCGCACTTTATTATTTGCTTACAGAGATAAAAAACATGACTCATGTATAGAGACAAAAAGAACAAGCAATTCCGAAAAAAGATGAATTGAAACACAGTGCTAAATATGTCGCAAAAATATGAAGATCGAAGCCGCTGCTTGGGAACAACAGCAAAAAGAGTGCACGCGGATAAACCGAGCAAGATTTTTCCTCCCTGTGCGAAGGTAGCGCTAAGGACTATCATTTGCACTCTGAGGAGAGGGAAAGTAGCGCTTATGAGCGTGGGAAAAATGTAATCCGACTCACTTCTCATTTGCAGGCAACCGGTCCATCTGAATTACCACAATCATCAACTACATCTCTCGCAAGAAACATCCTCTCCTTCCATTCCACATAGTCCCGAATTACGTGGGATCCCGATCACCATTCCGCACAATGCAGACAGCTATTATTAGAACCTCCTGCTAGGTAGAGGATTATAGACTTCTGACCTAGGCTTGGTTAGGCAACATCTATGCAGGTGTTTGTACGTATTATAATTAATAGATATTGAACAGTACAGTACATATTTCGTGTCTATACATATTGATGGCACATTGGAAAATGATGTTGAGGGTTTTTACGTGTCTATACATATTGATGGCACATTTGACACGTTGAGGGTTTTTACGATTCTATTTATCTCGCTGGAGATCCACATTGATCAATTTTAACATTTTGAAAATCGTTTCCCGGTGAAATGACGTCATAGAGCGCAGTAGATCAGTGACGTGGTGCATATAACTGCTGACGTCATTTCACCACAGAAAAATCGTAGTTTAAAAGTAATTAGTTTATTGTTCTCCACGTGGTAATACGCAGTTTGTACTGTTTTTTTGACAATAAATTTATTATTATTATTATTATTACAAACTAGTTAGGAGCGGATGGGAAAAATGTAGAGAAGGGTTCAAAATTCTCAATTTGTTCAAATTGTTGCCTTCAAATATCACCCATCAACATAGGGACGGGCTATGATCAATCTATGAACTAATCAAACATATTCTGCCCATGATACCAGTGAACCCTGCGAAATATTTCCTCTTCATTCACGAATTACACGATTCATGAAGTAGATTTCTAGCGCTACACAGCCGCGTCCTCTTTTCATAAGAATACAAAGTCGCTATTCATGTGGAGGCTTAAGAGACCAGAGGCAACNAGCGCTACACAGCCGCGTCCTCTTTTCATAAGAATACAAAGTCGCTATTCATGTGGAGGCTTAAGAGACCAGAGGCAACATTAAAAAATAATAGTTTCCATCATGACTTCAATGAAAGCCATTCCACTGAGTATATCACATAACGTCATGGACGAATCATGACGTAGTTCACACCGAAGTCTCTTCTTTAGTACCCAATGTATTGTTGAAAAGTTGAGTGTATAATGTTCTTCTGAAACGACGTTCTCAGAATTTATAAAGAATCATAAAAAACTCTCGAGATTTGATAAATTTATTTAATACTAATAATTTTGTGTATTCCAATGTTTGATGAAATAATGAAAGGGAGTGTATATTGAAGTGTTTATTGTCATTAATTACTTACGTGTACTAGTATCATTGCTGCATTATTATAGTTATTTTGTAATAATTAATATCTGTATATTGAGGAAGAATTTCACTTATTTACTTGTATCTGAGTCATGACAACAAACATGTGATGAAGTCCAATATACTCGTATTGGTCGAAACATTGTGTAATACATTTTCATATTACACAATTCATAAAAAGCTGCTTACTATTGTTGAAATTATTACTGTATCATTTAATACTATTTTAGAGTACGGTTTTATTAAGGACTAATTTTCTATAGTGTGATTGATATTCACATTTATTACAAGCCCCGATGAGACCAAACGTTGGTCATTGGTCGAAACGTTGGCTTGAAAATACATTAGCCGCGCGTCCGAGTTTCATTTATATACTGTTTTGAATAAAGTCGGTGTAGTCGTGACAATATGGGATAAAATACTAGATAAGTTTATTTTCTAATATTGTAAACTTGGCTGTAGTACTACTTCGTCGATTTCTTTCATGTCCTTTGTACTGTCATTATCGAACATACAATACTGCTTTACTGTCGTTCACTTTAAGAAAGCGTTACCCCCCAGCGGACTTACATCTAGTAAGTACGTGTTTGGCGAACATTGGGCCCCGAGCTGAGTCTGGCATTACTTCCACTTACTTGTACTATGCTCCTTCCTTTCTCTTTCCTGACCTCCCTTGGTCACCTCTTGTTCTTTTCGATCCCGACGCTATTGGGTATCTTTCATTTTCCTCATTCCTCTCATTTTTTGTTCTACCCCTCATTTTTTGTCCCCCCTTATTCTTTGTCCCCCTCATGTTATGTGCCCCCCTCATTTTAGCCCCCCCTCCATTTGATGTATGTTGTGAGATATGTTTTGGTGTGTTGTAGATCAGGAGGGTTTTTAGTGGGTAGGGTTGAATCATTCGACGAGTCTCACACGCGGGGGGAGTCATGTTGGCTCTCCCTAGTGCGTAACTGCATTTTCCCTACCTGTACAAGTTTTTCGGGCTCCAATGAACTTTGATGTCGACATGAGCCGTAAAACCCCACAAAAAAGGCGCTTCTTGATATCGAGGTCCCTCAAGTAGACGAGACAATCCGGGAATTCACTTTCGAGCAGCCACTGAACTCTTTGTTCTATTGCCACAACCACGGCGTGTCATTAACTCTCTTTTCGTCATAATATAATTCGCGAGATCACCAATTTGATACTATCAACACGCTGTATATTACTTCGTTAACTGCTAATCTATGCGTCCTCCTGAACCCTACCACATTCGATGGTGGGAGATTAGACACGCGTTACAGGAGATGAACGCCAAGACACAGTGGGCCTGCCTGCGAGACTGTATCTAATTAAGCAGTAATTAACGACCGGCTAAGTAGCCCAAGACGACACTCCGGTGTAAGGATACCATGAGACATGGACCCTTCAATTCAACGGAAGCGTCATTTACAAGTCGCCTTACGAGACACGCAATTAAGTGAATTTAATTGGGAACGATACATCTCTTGAGCATGGTTATTCGTAATTATGAGGGAATGACTAAGTCGTGTGTTTTGTATTCATTTTTTAAGTTCGTTGCTCCTCGAGGAAAGAAAAAGCCACGGGAAATTCAGACGCGAAGGATGGGAAAATAATTAATAAAACAACAAAGGTGTTACAGAGTAAGAATTGCTATTCTTTTGCAAGCGAATGATGTCAATGTCTCAAGTGACTTCATCATTTGGTGGATAGGGACTGTCGAAAACTTACGTAACCCCAAAATAATCATTTTTATCACTCCATCCCCTCCATAATACATGTCTTATACCCACTCAGAAAAGGTTACGCTCGTCGTAACTCCCGTAACTCCTAAAATAGAGAGTTTTTGCATATTGTTCACGCTTCCTAGCGTATACGTTACGTTAATGACGCTAACCGCAGAGCGTACATGGTGCAATCAATGCATTTTGCACAGCGAACCTTCGAATCAAATAATATAAATTGTAAACTCAAACAAAGAACTTCTATGCAGACGTACAAAATTAAACTGTACTGTGAGTACAGCAGAACGTGCTCATACAGCACACACAACCAACAAATCTCTCGTATACCCTCTCAGATATCAACATAACCTCAAATCCAGACCAGAATCCGCCATGACCTCGCTCACTAGCGTACCACTAACATCATACGCAAACAGAGTCGTTGTAACGTACTACGCTAGGAGAGTTAGTGTGCCACTAACTTCTGAGCAAACGCAGAACTAACTTGTATGTAGATAGCGTATACGATAGTTCCCAGGTACGATATGCAAAAACTCGCCAATTACGTTTCTACTGTAAAACCTCCTGTTAAAAAAGATTTTTACTTTTCAGATAATGTGAGGACAAACGGTTTCCTCATTGCTCTGTGCTCAGTAACCGTCTGTACTCTGTGGTTGTGTATATAGATCAAAGTGACAAACTGATGTTAAAAGCGTCCTATAAAACTTCCCCTATAATACTTAGTGTTACGTAACATGAATGGTAACACCCACCTCCTTCGCTATTACGCAGTGTCACTCCAACTCAAGAGTGCGTTACGGCGCTGCGTAATTCATGGTTGACCTCATAGCAAAATACTAGCTTTTTGGTACGAACAAATGTAAGTTCTCAAAATAAGGGTTAACGTAACAGAAAAATAAAACTTGTGATTCTAAATATCCCAAATAGCGAAGCTCACCGGCACGTATTTGCGTGCACCTAAACAATGGCAATTATGAGAAAGGATCGGAAAAAAATCTTGAGCGATTGAATTATTTTGAAGCTGACCAACATGACTATATTGTCATTGAGCAGGACCTGACATCTTGATAAAGATATTAAGCACTGAAAAGTGCCCGTAGAAGGACTCTAACCTGACACCAAAACCTGTGTTTTAACATATTACATCCGTCAAAGCAACGAGGCTAAAGTACTACCCAAAATGTTTAAAATGATAGTTTGAACCATTCCCTAGCCAGTGGTGATGAATTTTCATACCCCTGTCGGGGAGTTATTCATCATTGTAAGTGCTTGATTGGTATTAATACTTAAATGTAGCAAGCGTGTTCGAGTATGAATTCCCCACAAAATATAATTAGATACGAGAAGGTAAAACTAAATACACTATAAGAAATTATGTAAACGTAGATTCAATTTAAAAGGCACAGGTCATTTAATGTGCGCAGACTGAGAACGAGAAACGTACATAACAAGGTACATGAAATAATGTACATGGTCATTCTGTCATAGGTCTCCTAGTGATGATTGAAACAGTTAAATGAGTTTAAAACAATTATAATAGAATATTAATCAATGTAGATTACTCACATGCAGTACATACATAAAGTACTGCAAATCAGAGAAAGTCACTGAATAATAACACTTGGCCCGAATAATAATTCGGCGAGTAAATAGTTCTGACGCCGAGTTGAACTTAGCACTGATTTTTAACATTGATAGTGTACGTGGGCATTGAGAACCCGTACTAGAACGCGATGTCACTCCCGTGAGGAAGAGCGGTAGACTGATGTCACTCGTAGTGAAGCGTGCAGTAGAGTGATGTTCTAGTTTCTAAATCAACAAGTCCCGTTGCTTGGTTCTAACAGTCGACCAGGTCTCCTTGTAATGATGGGAGTCAAGTTCGTGGGAGTTGGCTTTGGTGACTATTAGTGAATGTCACTATGTAGCGTGTCGCTACACCCTTATGGTGCTAAATTTTGAGTGAGCGTAGGTAAATTACTATGAGCTTATACGGAGAAACTTTCGCGGGCTTATGTTTGCTTGATTTCCTGCCACAAGTATCAGCTTAACATAGCAAAAAAATTACTAAAAAGTAGCAAGTGGAAATAGGAATGTTATGACGTTAAGGTTTTCATACCTTACGCGGTATTCACAAGATTACGCGGACAAAAACCTGTTAATTCACTTTCAGCAGTAATACCGTATGCAATCCGTAATACGTAGGCGTATGAGCTCGGAAATCACAAAACGCTTGCGCGTTCCACTAGTATAGTTCGATGGGAAAGAAAAGTTCTTCATCGCTTGTGGGCTGCCTCTGTGACTTAAAGGAATGATTGTGTCTCAGATGAAAAGGAAAACCACTTTTCCACATTTCCCACTTTACCTTGTCCCAAGAAAGATTACTGAATATTATAGCTGTGCAGTCGAAAGGTATGAAATGTTTGATTGGTGAGACTAAAGAAATTAGTTTATAAAGGAAATATAGTATCCTGTTGTGACATGCAGAACATTATGGATTAAGATATTATATTCTTGTACTTTTAAACTCATATGTAGGCCTACTCTGCGTTCATAATATACTATACCAGCAAGTGAATAAACATAGTGATATCTGGTGATTAAAGAGGAGTTTTAGGCCATATTAATTCTTTAAAATCTTATATATATATATATATATATATATAT
>NNCF01129949.1:0-26492 GCA_002313205.1 Laupala kohalensis | reverse complement strand
ATAATTGATGGTGTAATATATTGCGTCTTATGAAGAAAAGACTTTTTTTCAAATACAGACCAATTTTTCTATTACGAGGTTTACTTTGGTGTAAAGTAAATTTTCCGTAGTATTTTCCATCACTTTTATCCGTACGTCACAAGACATTTTCTTTTACGTTTTCCGGGTGTAATGCGTAAATGACGAAAGCGTTGTGCTTGACCGCCGTGTTTTCACGTGCTCTTGTGCATTTCAAACGAGTCAAGCGAGTTCCTGGATATTGTTGATTGTATATCAACTGATGCATAGAAATTAAATCATGTTTTTTTTTCCTTCACAATAATTCATAATGTTGTGTTATAAAACAATGAAAATAAAGAAAATATTTTTTTCTTCTCAACGATTTGGTTAACAAGCGTTAGTCTCGCCTTAATTTTTGTTAATTTCGAAACACAAAATATTTTAGGCCTATAATTTTCGGTCGAAGGCATTTACAGCTGTGAAGATAATAAATCTGTTTGAGAGATGAAACAAGTTCAACCTGTGAGTTACTTTTAGTTCGAAATACATCCGAAGCGTTCACGTGGAGTCTGTTAATGCTCAGTAATGAACAATGAGAAGGCAATGCACGTCTTTTGTTAGCGTTGCAAAAACCGAACAGTTGCCGGCGTGTTGGCGTTGCCGCCCAATGGAGCGTGACTTCGACGCGAGAAACGCCGGCTGTCATCGGCTTCCACGTTCACCCAATTCTGACGGCTGGTGCGAGACACCTTGTCCATTCGGGTATTGTGGATTCGGAAGGTTTTAGCACGTCGAGTACACCTATATGGAGTATCAGTTCCAGCGAGAAAATGAACGACCGCGTACAACCGGGTCTTTCGCTTCGAAGTGCTGTCTGAATCGTGTCGAGGTGCTGTGACCCCAGGGAAGGGGGAGTGGCAGTGCTTCAGAACCTTAAGAAATTGGAGTCCTCCAATGATAATAGGCGAATAACACTTTTTAATACCAAATTTGTTGGTATTATGTTAATACTATAACACGTGCCGAACTATTTTTATTGTTAGGAGTGTGTTCAAATGTTAAATCCACCTCTGCCTTTGGGTCCTTGATCGGAATTGATGGTATGGTCCCTTGCTTGCTTCCGGAGAGTAAATTAGTTTATTGTCCACCACGTTACCATAAGCAATTTGTAATTGCATTTTTGACAATAAAGTTTATTATTTATTTATGTTCTCCCCGAAATATAATTTGCCGTATTGTTCTCGAATGAGAGGAAATATCCCACAAAAAAGATCGTGGTTGATAGTTAAGGGTTAATAAATAATTTTAATTTTTTTTGTCTGTTTTGGTTAATGTAAGTTATGGTAGCTGGAAATAGTTCGGATGTGATTGTGAGACCTATAAAACTGTACACTACTGAAATATTACTTATTAATTCACCACAATAATACCTTAATATCTATTTTACGAGCTAAGTAGTGTATGTCTAATAAGCGTGTATGTTAAAAATGTTGAAGTATTTTCGTATGTTTAAAATGTTGAAATGATTTACTATTCAGACCTAGAGAATGGGGGAAGGGATGGAAGAGTTGGGGAAAGTGGTAGGAGGGGTGAGAGGCAGCCTTGTTGCTATGATCCTAATGCAAATCAGTTTTGTTAACACCCACGGTAAATCGCTCACGGTGCTCGCTGCGCCAGATACGGTGGATGCAGCAACTATAATTGTTATCTGAATGGGCTGAATATTTTCATACATGCCTAATTCTCAATATAAGACGCTTATGTTAGAAAATTATATTATCCAATATCATCTCACCTATGTCTAAAACTTATTTAAAAATTCCTTTTTAAAATCAGTTCTATAACTCAGCTAATTTGGTATAATTCAATTTCTGGCACGAAACCAGAATCGTACAGTAATATCAACATAATGAGCAATATCTGTTGGTTAATTTCTTAAGACGCAAATATGGTAGATCTTAGGATATTTCCTAAGATCTAACTGCGATGTTTGGACATGTAATACATCTTCCTATGTTTGACTTGTAGCACATTTAAAGGGAAAGGAGATATTAGGAATGTGGTGCGTCATCCCCAAATTAAGGGTGAGCTTTTCGAAGGTACTGTGTGAAGGAAATGGTAGTCTTGTGTTTTAGACTTTTATTCTTCCTTTCTTCATCCCTCTCCGTTGTCATTTCTTGTAAATGAATAATTTCACGAACAATCACATGTAATATATTATTTGCTGTGAATAGCCCTCTTATTTTGACCTGAATATTCCATTAGAAACAAAATGTGGCTGTTTAACTTACCATAGTGAACGCTGAGGTCTATCAAACAAGTGATTCATCATATCCGTCGGATAACATCTGTGTTAGAGTTGGCGCAGTTTCAGTTGGCGGAGCTGGAAAGGGTCCCACTACTAACTTTTTGCGAACTTCGTCTCACGGTAAGGCATGACTAAAATCATATCACTTTCCACTCGTCGACTGAGGCTGACTCGTCCACCTGAGGTTACGTGAAACCTACAGGTGCCTAGACATCTCGTTACAGGCTTCTTGATGATAGATTGCCAGCCACTGGATTATACGTGGGCGTTCGTCATCGCACAAAGCAGCGCGAGTGGACTAAGAAACCTTCCGGACATATAAATCCCAACTTTCAGATTTGTGAGGAAGTATCTACCTTAGGTCAAGAAAGGTGCAGATGATGGCGGATCTCCGGAGTGTGTGAGCTGATCGTAAGATAATATTTTTATTTACGTTGTGTGAATGACGAAGCTAATATCTTTTCGATGGATAGTACGCCAATGAGCGGTCGAAATGAATAGTAGNAGAGACAGGTGTGAATGACGAAGCTAATATCTTTTCGATGGATAGTACGCCAATGAGCGGTCGAAATGAATAGTAGAGCGCTCCGCCCCCTCAGCTCGCGACATTTCAACAGAAGATAATAAAGTAGGAAAAAGAGAATATGCGTCATCTTATTATGGTTCACTTGTCGACTCCTTGTTTGAGAGAGGTGGCCTCGTCTGATGTCGAAGGAGTCTTCCTTCCCCTCCTTTACTCGTCTGTGTCTGCCACATCGCTCCAACTCCGCCTCGACCTCCGCCGGAGCTCCGTCTCCACGTGCCATTCATGAAGTGTTTGAAAAGGAGCGCGAACAAACAACGGGGAGCTTGTCGCTGAGGGCGAGACGACTGCTGCTGCTGCTGCTGCTGCTGCTGCTGCTGCTGCTGGTACTGGTGCTTCCGTCGTCGCGCTGCTGTCCCTGTCCCATTATCTCATCACTACAACTCGGAATTTTACATGCGAAGAGGTGATGATTTAGCTACCTCAAATACGGTACAAAAATTACAAACTTCGTCTTATTTACTTTCCAATTATGAGGATAGAGTAATCGGTCGAAACAAACATTCGGGACATCTTCAGATCTATAGGAATAGCCTCCGGGAGAGTCTTTTTTCAAATTTTTGCGATGTCTAATGTCGTAAATGTGTATGTATGTGTGAAGATTTTTGTTTATCCGATAATTCACGAACAAATTAATGAAATCAAACCAAAGTAGAGAATTTGAATCTTTGGAAATAGAAGCCTATTTCTGGACAGTTCGTCTTTTTGTATTAAATAGCTGAGTATCCGCGACTTAACTCCCGTGAATTTTGTATTTATGTGCATTCTTTCTCAAATTACCTGAGCTAAGCTTCATTTTTATTCGACAGCACAGAGTGGAGAAAGAAACTCGAACTAATAAGGAGCAGTTTTTGTCGTATTATTTATATAAGTAGTGGACTTTAGTATAGTGTTAGGCACATAAAATAAGTCAAGATGGTTCTATTAAAAAAATTGCAAGGTACCCGAGAAATGTTCCAAAATAAGGCACTACTTATTGATTTCACGCATGGAAATGTGATGTTGACTTATATAATATGCTGAAATATAATAATAATATAGCATGTGTTTTTCATTAATTATAAACATAATTATTTTTTCTGTTTATAGGTGAGAATCACACGAGATTTGTTTTTATATTCCTTCTCTATTGTGTATTATCAAAATTTTCTACGTCTCGTATATGATAAAATCATTTTCAGGACAGAAATGCCGTTGATCTTCCCATTGACTGATATTATATGACAAAAAAATATTATCGTAATTTTCTTCCGAAAACTTACTGCAAACTTGCTTTGCCTACCACTGCAATCTCTACTCGAATCAGCCGAAGTTGGGACCATCCAAGGCAAGAGCACTAACCACTACGTCCGGTATATCCGTTCATGAAAATCATAATTTCCTCGACACTTATCATTTTAACGAATAAATAAAAATAAACAAATTTATTTTCGAAAATTTCCCGCTTTTCAAAGGTTTAGGTAAAAAGGAACATATATTTAGTTTTTTATTTTTGTTTCGGTTTATGATGATGATGATAATAATAATAATAAAAATTTATTCACTGCAAATGGATTCCCCAACCCGGAGAGGAAATACAAAAAATAAAATATACAAAAGAATATATGTAAAGAATTTAAAGTAAAACATTTCAGCTGCTAATAAGTTATACACATTACGCTATACATAAGAATTGAAATGGTAAAATATTCAATATTTTAATATTAGTGAAAATCTATGTGTGAAAAGACAACAAAAATATAATGCAAAAATATAATGTAAACCACTAAAATGTAATTATCTTTATTATAGTAATCACTGAGATGTAATTTTCCGTGAATGACTAACAATATTTCTAAAATTGAAATCATCCCGGGGATATTTCGAATATTTCGTTGCCAAGGTGATGTGTCACTGCGCCAAATCTATCGCAGAGTTTCCCCTGTATTTTTCTTTTTTCTTTTCCCATTTGCGTTGAACGTCTTCTCCATCCATGTCTCTCCCCGGCTGGGAAAGTCCCGTCCCTGTCACGTGATTGGAGGTGGCTGGAATTGAATAAGGTAGGGTGCAGAGGAAGGCGACATTCAGAGCTCGTAGCTACTCGCTCCATTTCCCTGTTCTTGAGTTTGTCAATTCAAATCAATAGGGCATTTTATTTACAATATTTACGTTTTAAATTACGTGTGGCGAGGCTTTAGCCCCTTTTCCTTCTTAAGCCCTTTAATACCGAGGGCTGCGCGGTACATTCCCTGGTATCCACTCTCAATGAATTGTTCAGTGGAACTCTCAATGAGTCGAATTGAGTCGGTCGCTTTACTCACCAGCTGCATCATGCTCAGAATCGTTTCTAAACACGAGCGTTGTAGCAGTTCCACGGAGTGTTTTCCCGAGTCAATCACAAATCTGGGAAATGGATGCACGATAACAGGCTTTAGCGTTTTTTAAATTTATTTTTCTTTACGTATTAATGTGTTTCTTTGTTGAAATTTATAAAGGAGCGACATAAGAATACTGTTAAAGAATTTACCAAAATCTTTTTAAGTCATTTTATTTCGTGGAAATAGATCTTTCGTGTATGATTTCCATCATAACATACTGCAAATTTTCAATAAAAATTGCAACGTACAATGAGTTAAATTACGATTATCCAATTTTTTTTCAGGTCATTTAAACTCTTGTAAAATTGGATATAAAATAATTATCAAATACTATGGAATTCGTACTAATTCTTCAATACGACATATTCACATTTGTAACATCACACCTCAAACCCTGATGTGTTGTTATTATTTCTTTGGTAGAAGCGGGATCCACATACATACCAAAATCCCTATGGTAGTTTTTGTCGCTGCCACCAGCTCGGTTTCCCGAGCAACCAAACTCACGTGTAATAATAATAAATAATGATTTATTACAAATTACATGAAATCTGAATTGTTTACAGACACAAACTCCCAAAATCATTAATACATCTAATAATCTGTTATTAGACAAATAAATCTGTCAGAGAGCATTGTTTATACTTTGTAAACTATAGTTGAAGACAACTAAATTTTAAAAAACCCTCAGGTTATCTGTTCCTTCGAAAAGATAAGTTGTTTCCCCCAATAACTATCTGACACTAGTTACGACCCTCGCACCTAGTAATAAGTTCATTAAGTCTACAGCAGCAGCCTTAACAAACATCTGGTCTCCACGACCTAAACTTAGTACAGTCACTTGTCCGTGCTGACGGATCTCTACGTTCCTTTGTAAAGCATCCCTGAGAAGCTTCACTCCTCCCAATATATACTGTACCAGACGTCACGTGATCAGCGAATAACCACGTCTTCGCCAGAGGACGCGCCGTAGAGGACGAATCGCCATGAGCGTCACCTAGGCGCTTCGCAAACTCCCTTTTCGTTCTTCATTCATTTCTTCGTGGAATTCGTCTTTAATTTAGGTACACCTGAACCCCCGTGGGTCAACGTTGCCGACTGCATTCTTCGAATACACTGGTACATACTTTCCTTAAGATGAAAGGTGTTCGTTCGAACAATACCTCCACACGGAAAACTCGTCGCACGTCCGTCTTAGCGCTGACCGGCCACTTATTGTAATATTCTTAACAGCATCCGGCTTGGGAAATACAAAGAGCTATTAATATTTCGCAAGTTGATGGTATGTTCCGGCGCCGACGTTACAACATTGTTTCTCCTTTATATTATTGGTGTATTCTTTGTACAATTCGTGCATAACATTTGCATTCTATCTCAGTTTTTTATGGGTATTGCAATGTGAAATATTATTATTGATGTGATTATTTACCCCAAAATCTATTCAATAACGCATGACGTTTAACGATTTTTCACATTGAACATGATTTCACATTCTACCGTACGAAATGTAGTGTGTGAGCTCCTTTTAATGGACGTTAACTTAATTTATTCGGCGCGGAACAAACTTCTTTAACTAAATAGATGATTGAGTTGAAAATGCAAAACTTTATTACGCTTTCATGGAAGGGAGTTTAATGAAACTTTTAGGTTTTGAAGTTTGCTGAGTTTCTCCAACTAATTAAAATTTCAGGATGAATTTCCAAACCATGTTTCGCACTAGAGGCGTTTGAATTTGACTTCTTTATATCTTCATTCCTCTCGCGAAATACGTGTTAGGAAAAGCTCGGTTTGTTTTTTCATTCGTGAAATTTTGTTAATTACTTCTCAAATAAATGCCATTATCGAAGTATCATTAGGGGATTGCCATATTATTATGACATAAGTTTTGAACACAGGTTGCGTATTGAATATACAGAATGTCGAACTTTTAATTAATGTATAATTACTTCATATCTCTACCTAATACTAATTATGTTTTTTTTTTCATTTATATTAAAAAAATATTTTGTTTTCAAAACTGAGTAACTGACGGAACAACGTATCCTCCAACGTGATTTGAGAAAGTTGGCATCCCTGATGTGTTGTGTGTTGTCCCAGAGTATTGTTCGCTTCTTTTTTGTTATGTAATTAATAATATTTTTCGAATAACCATCCTACATTTTAGTTTCTGCGTTAAAAATTATTCATTGTTTGAATGTCCCCTAGATTAGCCGCTTTCCTTTGTTAAAATTCAAATTATCTACAAATTATTTTAATCTAACAATTATGTCTCGAGTGGCTGACTGGCTGACTCATTCATCAACACAGAGAAAAAAAACCTATTAGAGACACTTGAAATTTTGGCGAAATGTTGCTTTTATGTTGCTGAGTCAGAACGATAGTTTTCTATCAAAATTCCGTTTTTTTACGAATGGTTTTATGTGAATCTTCTTTTTTCGAACTTTTTTGTATCCCACGAACTAATTCAGGTATCGTAATGACTCTTGTACGCATACATGCTATTCTTTTCTCTACCAAATTATAACGAAGGAAACGGCATCATAACAAAAACTCCTGCACGAAACCGACTATTTTTTATTCTAGTATTTGTGAATGGGAAATGTAGCATGGTATTGTAGTTTATCTACATGGGGTGATAGGAGGTTGGAGGTGGGTGGTAGAGGCTTCTTGTTAGTAGGCGGACCGGATAGCTTGGTATTCGGTCTTATGTTGGTTTACCAACATCTTGTCCTACGTGGAGTTGTTAGTAGGGTTAGTTAGTAGTAGTAAGAGTTAGTGTTACTAGGAATACTATGAGGTGGATAGAAGGAGGAGGGTTCGCTTTTCAGTAGTCACAGCTGGATGTACTTGAACATTGACGAGAAACGCCATAAGTTTTTCTCTGACCCCGCCGGGAAGTGAACCCAAAGTGACCTGGTGATGAGGAAGCATGCTAACCCTTAGCCGTCGGAGAGGCGAACCGGTTATTCATAAATACGAGAGGAGTCAATCGTTCATGATGTCGTCATCCGCTCTGAGTTACAATCACATTGAACCTTCGGCGTTCTTCGCCTCGGGCGTATGGCGCTTGGGCTCTGGCCAACATGACCGCAGGGGACACGTCGTGGCGGCAGCGCGGCGGAGCGGCGTACCGGATTCTCTTAACAATGCAATCCTCGGAGGATCGTCGATACCCAATTTAGAAATGACTGCCCGATGTCACGTGTTAGTAAGCATCCGAATAATAAATACTTCTGTGAGTGGGAGAAAGGGAGGAATGACACTTCAAGCTACCACTAGATGTCTCCAATTAAATCATGGAATTTTTGCTGAAATTTTTGAATCCGCCTCTGCCTTAGGGCCCTTGATCGGAATTGATGGGATGGTCCCTTGCTTGCTTCCGGAGAGTAAATTAGTTCATTGTCCTCCACGTGGTCATACTCAGTTTGTACTGTTTTTTTGACACTAAATTTACTATTATTATTATTGATCTTTCACGTGGAAATGGAATAGAATTTGAATACGGCTCTAATATTAGTTTGGTGTTCCTTTCTCAGATATTTTTTGTTAATCCTCTGGTTAGGTGGAATACAAAAATATACTACAGCATTAATGTTTATATTAATATTTTAAGCTTTTTTATTGCCGCAAATATAAATGTATTGCTATGTTTTAAGTATTATCCCAGATTAAATAAATAAAAAAGTTTATTGTAAACTACTCTATCAAATAATTTACTTGTGTAAAGGAATGCTTATTGTAAAGAATTCGTAAATTTGATATTTTCCTCTATTATAATATTGTTAATAATAATAATACCATTAAAAGGTTAAACATATATTCCATACCAAATACTTTGCAAACCAAATAGATTTTTTATTATTTAGTAAAATTATAAATACATTTATTCCAGTGAGTGCCCTACATGGAAAGTTATGAGACAGCATTTCACTTTTCAAATAAATCGAGTAGTAGTAAGTAACCACATTTTCGGTGGAATTAAGTTTTTATTTTTTTTATGCGTAGAATGAAGGTCAAATAGGGATCTATGAATACAATAACTTGACACTTGTCCACTACAGAGAATGTTTTAGTGGAATACTGTATGTCTATGTTCACCAAACTTCTTAGACCTTCGGTTCTCTTCGGCAGATTATTTGTGGCGGTAACTCTAATATCAACCACTATTGTATTGTACCGTAAAATTTAGTAATATTTCTTAGTAGATTACTTTCTATACAAGTAATAATTAGACAATAAGTGTGGCGTAATAGAAGTAAAAATAAATTTCGTATAAAGGGTATTTTGTTAGAAGTATGTGCATTGTATTATTGTGCACTGGATAGACTACGACGTCCCTAACAATATTTGGGAACCACCGACTTAGACGGTTATTTTTTGAGAAATTCAAGTCAAAATTTTGTCCACGCATTGAACTGAACTAAACGACGCCACAGTTCAGTTCGAACTTAACACGCATGAGAAACTTTTTAAAGGTAATATTACAGTTTATGAAAAAATATCTCGAAGACGTATTTAATTAAATAACTTCGGCCAGTGGTTTCGCAAGCCCTGGTGTCGTCGAAGTGTCATATTGTCGTCCTTTCGGCTCCGATCCGAGCAATATTGCACGGGAGGGTATTGGAGCTGCGTGCTTCATTCTATTAACGTTTAATTAAATAACGCTGGCGTTTCATTTCCTGCCCTTTGTTCGCTTTCCGTCCCCTTCACGATGTGGAAACCGCGTATTCGTGCGGGAGGCGAGTATTCAATTTGGAAACATGTCTTTTTTTCTACTGTTCCGAAACGTGTTTCTGCTATGAAGCTTTCTTGTACGAGCTTAGGAGACACTGGCTCCGGACCGTCATTTGATCCAGGATCTTACTTTCGTAGATCGAACCCTTATCACTCGCAGCACATCTATGATAGAATTTTCAACTAAGTCACACTGCAGTGCTCGCAGCGAAGGGAAAGTAATGAGGGAGGCGACTTAAGATCACGAGAAAGTAGAGGAGTCAATGTGAGTACTGCAAGATTTTCCTATCGTTGTAGACACGTGGGCATTTTACTCGTGTCAGCAAAATTATAGTGAGTCTACATTCGGATATTGCCGTCTATATTTGACGATTCGTAGAATCGGCGTAAATAAATATGCCAACCGTGACAAATAGGTGCTTGATCTTTATCCTTTGGCCTGCCCAACACCGCCTGAAGTGAGCTTTACCACGGGTTATGGCAGTCTGTGTGTGTGTGTGCCAAGGTATAGGAGGGGTGGAGCAACGTTAGGCCACCCCCCGCAGTAAACATATGACAACATAGCGCTTTCGTTCCATTCGTTACGTCTCGTTACTTTCCTTTCGCTGCGAGGACTGTAGGTCTCTTGCAGTCAGGATTCGCTTAACATTTTGCGAGAAGAAATAAAACTTGAACCCAAGACATTAAAAAAAAAATGAAGATGCATGAGTTAGTTGGTAACTATTTAGTGTTAGACCAGCACCTGTTTTCAATACCAATCGCATTGTTTCTCATTATTATTTCTTGTGGCCTGACAATAAAATTAGTATAAGAAGAAGAAAAAAAGACTTTGACTAGCTATTTTTCGATATGGGAAGGAAGGCAAGTTTCCTAAAACCAGAACGTCGGCTACTCTCGGTTTCGATTTTCATCGATTTTTTAAAATAAAAATTGACTGTTCTTTTTGTTGGGTTTGTCGCATTTTAGGCAGATCTTCAAGAAGCGCAGAAATATAAATCTGTTTCGACAGATTTGTTTAGAGATATGTGTTCACTGACTGAAGCTGACCCTAATGTCACATAACCAAGAAGGAAAATGACCTCTGTGCCTTGATAAATGTAGTCTTTTTCGAGGGGGATTCTGTAATGTTCATTTATTATTTACTTTATTTTTTTTTTCATTTATTTTATATGTATTTCTGACTATTTATAGTTCTAAACATTATATTAATTTTATAGTTTTGAGTGTCCAGAACGTATTATTTGAACTTGCACGATTTATCTAGTAAGAATTTCCTGGGTTTTCAATGATTGTTTTCGTGCGTATTATAGAGAAAAACCGCGATATCACTGCAAATCCCACATTTCCATCAGGCGAAGTTAGCTTTCTAGAACAATGGTAAGAGGCCGGAGCCAGCGTTTCCCCTTCGACAGGCCACCTCCGATGCATTTGCCGGTCTCCGTCTTCGCTTCTGCCGGCGTCTGCCCTTTGATTCCCAACCGGTTGCTCGATTCCATTACCATCTCGTTAATCGCAAACCGACCGACAGCTCCAGCGATGTGACCGCAACAGTGTCGCCAACTTCTGCTCAGAGCAGAGCGAGAAACGTTTCTCGTTCAATTTCCGTTCTTATAGTACTGTAGATACTGATTAAATTCCTCTTTTCGTGCACGTTGTTTTTGATCCTTTTTATTTATAATAAATTCTTTCTAACTGTACGCAACATTGGCACGGTTGTGTTCATTATCTCTGTAACCCTATCCTGGCCAGAGTTTTTCTCCGGGAAGTGGCGAGTTTTCCATATGAGGGAATGACATTTAATACTTTTGTTATCATTAATCTGGAATATTCACTGTACATAATACCTGCGATTCATTTTGGAATAATAAATGGATAAGTACGTATTTTATTAAATAACGATTCTTTTATAAAGGCAGCCCTTGGGTACTTGATCGGAATTGATGGGATGATCCCTTGCTTGTTTCCGGGGTGTAATTTAGTTTATTATTCCCCACGTGGTATACACAGTTTGCAACTGCTTTTTTTAAAATAAAATTTGTTTATTTATTTACGTTTCTTTTGTAATACACGATCAATTTTATTTTCAATTTCATGAACTTATCACAACAAGCAAGCAAAAAAATCAATTTCTCCGGTGTAGCAATATTTAATCACTTGGAACGAAATGGAAACGATGTGCTAAATCTCCAGCTTATGTCGAAAGCCCGTGTAGTCGCGTCATCAACTCGTTTTGAGTGCAAATTTTCTCCATTCGCATGTCACTATTCCTTGAATTCATTTTTTATATTTCTAGCTTGTTATTACTGACGATATATCCTCAGTTAAAATATTTTTTTCTTGCTCTTAGGGTACTTTTAAAAATGTGGATAAACTCATGGTTTTATTTGGCAATGCATTTATATAGCAGTTTCGCTCGTTATATTCCAGATTTTTGTTTTTTCTCCTACCAAAAACTGTTTGGACCTAACTCTCAACATATTGAAACATGATCCTAAGCTGATTTCATTCTACAACGTTCTTCTTCTTGTTTCGTTCTGTAAAGTATTTTAGCGGAATATATTGCATTGTACAACTAAAATGAGAGCGTATGGTTGGCCATCCTGATACGCGTGTTGCGGTTGGTCGTTGTAACGCGAAAAGATGTTGCGTGCACTCCATTTCCGATTGCAGCCGAAGGCCATCCAAAAACCCGATATCTTATCTCACTCGTCAATTCAATTGGCCCCATCTCAAAGCCATAAACACAAGGGTGTAGTAAACGACGTGGGTTGTTGCACTAGTGCATCCTACGCCCTTTTTTTTTATTTTTATTTTTTTTCTCAAATTCTTACATTGTCTTGTGGAAACAGGAAAAACATTACACTCCTTTATGTGGAAAACCTTGTCAAACTCTTTAAAAATTACTGCGATTAATGAAATTTAAAATTAAATTCATGGTGTTTGCTCTCACAAATTTACGGGGATCCAGTTACGTCAACCATCTTTTACAGTAACTTTTAGAGTGAATGACAAAGTAGTTGAGTTTTTTAAATATCTAAAAAGTCTTGCTAGTGTACCTTGTAGAATATGCGCTCATTTAGTGGTCACAAGATCCATGGTTGGAGTCCCGTTATGGATTTTTTTAAATTCATGTTTGTGAACATGAATAGGATTTCCCTCGATATTTTGGGAATGTTTACTACGTAATTTTGCTATTTTTTTCATCAAGATTTCGTTTTCGAATGTTTGTAAATTTATTGGAATATTTTCGTAAATTCCTGTGTTTTATCATTTTGTTTAGTTTCTTTAAAAATTGTTACTGTGATATTTGACGCTTCATTTCATGAAGGTACACTTCGTCAGATCATTTATGTACGATACATTTAGACATTCTTTGCCTGCGAATGACTACTACATCTATATGATTGCTAAGTATGCCTCCTTGCTATCTTACGAATGCTCATTCATTTTTACTGACCTACTTGTTTTCTTCCTTTGTTTCAGGTGAGTGACCTGACCTTACGTGTCGCAAATGAATGTGTGGTGAGTTCCAGCTTATCATTAGTTGCTTGCCGACAGAGAATATCTTTTGTACGTCCGAAATTTGTATAAATTGATATAAAATAATATATGCTAAAATCGATATTTATTTTTCAAACACACCTTACCGATCATTTAAACAATATATAGACTATAAAATATTTGGATGGAATACATTATCTCGTTAGAGAATAGAATTAATTTTCGAAGAAAGAGAAAACTTTCTGAATGATTTCAATAGACGATTTTTTTATTATAGTAAAACAATGTTCATTAAAATTTTTAATGTTTTTAGAGGTTACCGGGAATTCTAAAGAAGTATTGAACTCTTTGCAGTGCACTGTTTGTAGTTTTATGCTTGGAAAAAGCTCTGCGAACGTCATCTACTTTATACTCGTAGACATACAAATGAATTAAAAGTAACTTTTCCATTTGATATATTTTGACGTGGTTTAAGTCATGAGGCATGATCTTCCACCTAATTCTTTCTTGTTTCGGTGGTAGGAATTTGGAAGGAAAAAATGTGGGTTGTTAGATAATGCAACAGACATTGACCTTGAATGAGTGAGGAAAACACCAAATGAACACCTCGACCAGTTCTGCCGAGCGGGGATCGAACCTACGCTCTTTAGTATGGTGGGAGCGAGAAATCTGCCACCAATCCGTTGATGCAGTGCAGTATAATGCAGCGTAGTAAATAGGGGGAAAATGTCAATAAAGTGAGTTTTTCCCCACGGACCAGCCCTAAAGCTTTACATGTGTGGTTACAGAATATTGATAATATAAATACAGAATGATACAATAATTGCAGGTTAGCCAATGAGGCTCCTGAGTAAACTTAGCACAAGATTAGTGGTATTCACATGAAAGATATGAGGTTTATGGTAATTACATGAAGTGAGGAAGAATTGCAGGCATGTTATTTTATATGAACTTTCGGGTAGGTTTTCTTTATCCTGGGTGTAGAATATGAGGTACGTCCTAGGTGAATAGTGGAAATATTTGGAGCTGAGGAAAATTTTGTGTTAAGGTAAGTGACGGTGGAGAACGGTTTGATACCTAGGTCTCGATTTATAGTGGAATTGCGCACAAACCACGTTGCTCCAGTTACTCGACATTGAGTATTGTTTTGAAATGCTTGAAGTAACTTCATCTTGGAACGGGAGGCAGTGGACGAAATTGGTGAGCCGTAGATCAAAATAGGTCGGATTAATGTTTTGTAAAGTAGAACTGAGTTCGTGAGTTTTAGACTAGAGGAACGGTTTAATAAGGGGTAAACGAGTTTTCCTTGAGCTTTATTGATCACGGATTGAATATGGTTACACCATGAAGTGAGTTCAGAAGCAGAGAGGGAAGGAAATGAAGGAAATAGAGATGAGGTGATGTATGTTGAAGAGACTAATGTTTTACGGCAAATTGTCGTAAAATCGAATTCTAGTGTTGTTATATAACGTATTTAGTCGTTGAATATTCGTGTTCGTATATTTGACGTTACATTAATGTGATGATGCTTAGTGAGATTTGTATTATTGATTTAAAAATTTCCATTTTAGTGTTGTTTTCTTGTGTTTATTAGTTTTCTTTTTCTTTTCTTTTTTTTGACAATCCATAACATCACCATTTGACATGCATTAGGAGAAAAAGATTGAAATGGATTGAAATGGGTATGTATTTGTTTGTTTATTTTTATTACGTAGGAAATAAATAATCATAATAGTTTTCAATGATTGTGTTCGTTTTAGTTTATACTTTCTTGCACATTTGTGTACTTTCCTAGCGGGCAAGATTTCGATTTCCGGCGAATGGTTATTCTAGAAAAATATTGCATTCTTATCCTGATCCGGATTTGTCTCCTGTTTTCCTTTGGGCAGAGGCGGCGGTTACATTAATCATTGTAATACTTAATTTCGAATAGAGTTTTTTTAAAATAATTACGTAATAAGTAACATTTCCGAATAATGTAAATATTTGATAATAACACTTATTTGTGAAATGACTTTTCTATTAAATACAATTTTGTTGGTATTCTATTAATATTATAACATGTAACGAACTATTACTTGTCTTATCTTAGGAGTAAAGTGCTGAAATGTTAAATCCTCCTCTGTCTTAGGGCCCTTGATCGGAATTGATGGGATGGTCCCTTGCTTGCTTCCGGAGAGTACACTAGTTTATTGTCCTCCGCTTGGTCATACGTAGTTTGTAACATTTTATTACAATAATTTATCATTATTATTATTATTTCATTATTATTATTATTTCATTATTATTATTATTTCATTATTATTATTATTTCATTATTATTATTATTTCATTATTATTATTATTATTATTATTATTATTATTATTATTGAGGTGAAAGGAAGACGTTGCGGAGGGTTCCGGGAGTTGTGGAGATGTGTAATGATAACTCTACTGATTCACAGCAAAATAGGTATTAAAATTTGGTTGAGAATTACATACGTAACTATTTCAGTAGTGTCGGTTTCTTTCTTCTATTCAGGCTCAAATAGACATAAACTGTATATAGAAATATCTCATTTTTCTCAAGTCGTAATGAAACACTTATACATTAAGAGTTAAGTAACCTATTCCTTAATATCAGTAATTTACGTATCTTAAAAAAATAGTCAAATTATACAAGTATTACTCAGGAATAAAACCACGTCGCTTCTTATCCCAACATACCTCCAGTTTGCCATCAAAATTGTGAGAGCCGTTCGATTGAAAAAAAATATCCAGAAATATACATATTTTTCTTAGTCAATCACTACTCATTCATATGACATTGCTTACGTATATTAAAAAGCATTAATAGATTTGCGAAGACAGTGATTCTGCAATTAAGAGCCATCTGTATTTAATGTATTATATCCGTCAGAGCGACTAGGCTCAAGTACCCCCAAAAATGTTTCAAATAATAGTTCAACCATTCTGCATTCAGTGGTAATGAATTTTCATACTCTTACTTCGCAAAATGTTTCATTATTTGACATAAAATTTCTATGGGCTTAAATGGAGAAACATTCGCGGGCTTACGTTTTTTTGTTTTTGGAATTCTAACAAAATTCCGGTCTAACATGGCGAATGGTAATCTACCAATACATAGCAAATGGTAATAGGAATACAATGAGGTTAAAATTTTCAAGAATAATTCACCAAAAACTGTGCAAAATACTGTTCTAACGGAAATGGCAGCCGCATCACGCGATGAAGACCATTGCCAAAAAAAAAAGAGTCAAATGACGATCTAGATTATTAAAATTTTTAAATTTTAAAATAATTTTCCTCACCTGATAGTGAAAATCAATATAGTTATTAATTAATAAATCAGTGGAAAATCATTCGGTGAATTTCCAAGTTACGTGAAGAGTTGGCAACTTGATTTCAGTCAACACGGGTATAATACCTTCAGTATTAAATTTTTCTTGTATGGAGGTTTCTTTTCCTAAATGAAACGTAAACAAAGCATTCCATTGGACGTTGAGATCTGAGAACACTCTGCTGGTGGCTTCTGTGACTTTGTAAATGTTGAAAGACGAAGGGTGAAGATGTCGCGGAAGGTAGTGAAGACGTGACTCTCAGTGAAAGGACAGATCGTTGACGAGTTAAGCAAGGCGTTTTTGTATCTTCACGGGATCAGAGATAAACGCTGCGGGAGAGCTACTACATGGAAATGGCATTGACCACTAAACGCGTCTCTTGCAGTTCGGAAGACTTTCTCAGGAGAACTTCATTTCGAGTTGTCTTCATTTACATTCTGGAAAATTGTATTCTATTCATAAAGTAATGAAAAAATCATGTTACATACCATAGTAGAATTAAAACTCCAGTACTTGCAACGAAAGAAAAGTAATGAGGAAGGAACCCAAAGACCACATGAAAGTCAAGGAGGAAATACCATTATTGCGAGATTGCCAATTTCCTTTCGCTGTTGACACGTGGGCGTTTCACTAGTGTCAACTGAATCTCTGTGAGTTTACATTCGGATGCTGCCGACTACACCAGCGGATTCGTAGAACCAGCAGAAATTGACGTGCCAAGTATGACCGAGAGAGGGCTTCATCACTAACCTTTGGACTGCCTGACACTATGAAGTTAGTGTTATATCAGCTATGCTGCCATTGGTTACATCTCGTTACTTTTCTGTTGCTGTGAGGATTGTAGATAGGGATTGCCCCTACTGTGTCCTTTAGTACAGAGTTGTCAGATTTCTCTGCCTCGACGCGTAGTCATTGTAAGACAAAAACGAGGTTGACCTTATATTCGTGGAAAAAGTATTCTTTTCCAAAACGTAGGTGTGGCATCTCTTCACCCAGCCAAACACGAGAATTTCAATGTGGAATAAAAATATTTCGCGAATCTTCCTGGGGCAGCGACTTCACTTCATATTCTGAATCAAACTATTGATTTCAACAATTTGAAGAATGTGGACGGGGTAATGGCAGTGGCAGACTGACTGTGTGGCAACACCGTTCCCAACCGTAACCTCATCCAGACGATTTCCTATTTGAATTGAACTAAAACAGGAGTAGGTAGTTTTGTGGGTAAAGTGCTGTATTATTGGCAAAATCTTTGGGTCGAGTTCCGTCATTGAAACTGATTATCGCGGTAGGGTATTGGATTATGCGCTGACCAACAGATCACTAGTTCCGTTACGTACACTATGGATAAAGGAAATGGGGAAGGATCGCAATGGGTAGCTCGAAATTCTCGAATACTGCCGACACACTTTGGAGTATTTGCCCTCTAAAAGCGGACAAAATAATTTTTCACGATCTTTTTAGTTAAAAGTACTAATAGTTGCTTTTTATCATATTTATTGGCAAAAACTGTTTGTAATTGTATATAAGTGTATATTGACATATTTTCATAGACGTTTTTAATTAATACAAAAAATTACAAAAAAATATTTTTTGTAAATTTTAATTTTAAATAATAAATTGCAATTTTAATTTACTTATAATGATATAAAATGATTTTACTAAAGTAAAGAATAGAAAAGTTATAGTTGTTGTGTATATATTATTATATTAATATATGTTGATCTAGTAGTTAATCTGATTCTTCGAAACTCAGGTCATCGTCTTTTTGTTCTATAGATGCTAATAGATACTGTAGATTGAATGAAGATATAGTTGATGTTGTCGGATGTTACGAAAACTATTATCATGTATAAGGAAAAATTGATCGATGATGTTGATGATAAATTTCAGAACTTACCCCTGGCAATAGTTCCACAAACACCAAAGAAAAAGCTATCCAGCTCTCCTTGCACAAAATTCAAATATTATTTAAAATGTTCACTTCAGGAAAAAGAATTTCACGTAATAACCCAACTTCTCAATTAATTTCCAAGCAATACCCTAGGGACTGTGAAGGGCGTGGAATGGAAGTTGAATGGAAGGGTCCGCAGACAACTCTGGACTTATACAATGAGTGAGTGTTGGGCAAGCAGCACAGAACACTCAATAATCTCTTTTCTTTCAATACCCCTAAGTTCTCTAAACCATCACAAATAATAAAATCATTTCTATCTCTGCTATATGGACAGTTCACTTTAATGCATATCCCATTATCCTCCAAGGAGGTCTGTTTTCATTTGTGTCCCCCCCCGTCTCCCAATCGACGGGCCCCTGTTAAATATTAGATGTATAAATAAGATTTACATTATGCCCCTGCAGAGTTCTTCACAAAAATCCGGTGTTTAACTTCACTATTCGCAAACATGCTTTATGAACATAATCCACCGCATTATTTTTTTTAATGTTCACAAAAAAGTGGTGGGCAATTTTGGGTAAAATTTTCCTTTGGGGATCTATTCTACATGCACCGTATATTAACACAGTGGTCTCAAAGTTGTGCGACAGGCCCCGACACACATTAAAAAATCTACGTTAAATATAAGCTTCGTAAAACATTTCTTCATAAATATTTTTCACATGAAGATACTTCATACAGACAGTTAATTTAATTCCAATTGTAATAAACCATAGAAATAGCAAAAGAAAATATCTTTATTTATCCCTGTGAAATATTTGAAGTCAATCTAGCGATCCATACGGGTAGTATAAATTTATTTCTAAAACGTTACAAGCGCTGAAAACTGTATTTGAAGGACAGCTGCAAACATACAAACCTTACATTCAATAGGTGATAGAAGACGCCAGATTTAACCAATTTACCGGAAATTAACATCGGTAGACGCGTCAGTCAATCTGCTATTCAACGATATAAAATTTAATGTCGTGAAACAAATTTGATTTTTTTACCTTCTTGTCCGGGTTTTGGCTTCAAAAATACTCCGCCGTGCGACGTGAGGATTCAAACGATTCGAATATCATGATCATTTTTCATTATTTACTGCTATGTTTGAGAGTTCAATTTCAGTTGATGTAACATAGTGTGTCCACCACCTCGAAGAAAATATTGTTCATTTTTATATTCTCCCCCACACCCCGTGCTTGTGCTCTGGGAACCTGTCCGGACGAAGTGCTCTGTGTCACGCCACGAATGCGTGCGCTACGCTTGTACCTTGCTCTCCTCAATCTCCAGAGAACGACCTGCCCAACCCACTGGGCACTGCCCACTCACGGGGAGACACGCGCTGGACAGCGGTTGTGGGGAAAATGTGTCGCTTATTTGTTGCAGAGAACGGTTCATAGTTTTGGGAATAAAATGTGGATGGAGAGCTTCACTGGAATGACGATTACTTTTGTTACTCTCTTCGATTATTATGTGTTATGATTCGGTGTTATGTTCTATACTATTCACTTTGTTATAATCCACACCGTAAGTTTAGTTTTATCTGGACCACGGCACGTTTGTGTACATGACCATAGTTGTGTACATTAATTCTGTAGCCCCGCCCTGGCCCGGGTTTTTCTCCGGTTTTCCTTCTCGTAAAGGTGGATTTCTATACATACTCTCAAGACTCTTGTCTGGGGGTGGCGTTTAATGAAATAATAAATTTCTGATTTATTATTATTTTATGCTTACGATTTATAAACGATATTTTCCGAATAATCTATAATTTGATACTAATACATTTGAAATAACTATTTTCTGTCCTTGATCGGAATTGAGGGGATGATCCCTTGCTTGCTTCCGGAGTGTAAGTTAGTTTATTGTCCTTATTTACGTGGTCATACGCAGTTAGTAGGTTTTTTTTACAATAAATTTATTTATTTAAGTTGAGTACAAGGTAAAAATACAATTGTGATAATGTCCAACAGTGGATCGTCATTTAGAAGAAATGCGAACTTTTGGGTAACATTGTTTCCTTGTTGTAACCCTGTAGAATATGTTGTCTTGTTAGTTCTTGTTACTATACTAAATGTAGTGTTTTTTGAACTACATTTTATTGGTTTAAAAAAATAATTTTTTTTTATTCAAAAAGTTTTCTATATTAGAAAAAGAAATAAATAAATTTTACTCTAATTTCGTAATTGATCTTTCTCAGGGATAAAAGTCATATGTTTTATCATTAATATGTGTGATCTTTTTCTATTTGCCATGACGTATGTAGCTGGAGACCACCCGCAAACGCGTGTAGATTTCGCATGTGTGGTTAGGACACGCGTCGGCGCTAACACTGAGCTCCTTTGTGCGTCGAACACGACGAATCTCGTGGAGGCGTGTGAGCTAACGCGTGGCTCTGTGTGCAGAGAAGAGCAGAGGAGAGAGAGACAAGGTACATGTGTGTTTGTGTGTGTGTGTTGGCGGGGGGGAGACGAGAAGCGACGGACAGTTGATTCTGTTCTCACCACCACGGGATGGAAAATGGTCGAGAGACGTCGTGGATATTTCGTGGAGTCAACAGTGGTGGATCTAGACCGTAATCAAATGAGGGGGGGGAGGGAGCAAACCGGGAAGCATTTTTGTTTTAAAATTATGGTTTTACGACACAAATTTTATAAATATTACCTGTAAATAAAATGCATCAAATCAATTATTAACAATCTTGTATTATTAATAACAAGAAGAATTATAACTAATAAAAATTAATAATCTGGTAACACTTTTACAAAGTACACCATTTATCAACCTCAATTTATCAACCTCAATTTTATCTGTTAAGAGTTCAGATCCAATGTAGGGGGGTGCTATAGCCCCCCCCCCCCATAGATCCGCCACTGTGAGTCAGTACCGTCCTACAGTAGTTCTGCCGGGTAACGTTAGTCAAATAATTTCTTTATTAATCCATTTTATGAAGTACAAAAATAGTAATTACGGGTTTTTATTTCAACAAAATACTAACTTTAACTCATTTTACATATTTCTTGGATTAATAAAGTTTACATCCTGTTTGGGACGGCATGCAAATTTGCCACAACAATCAAAAGCGGATAGAGCTCTGTCGTAAATAATGACTTGCTTTACCGACTGTCATAATTGAGCAATGGTATGCTAATAATTAAAAAACACGCAAATGTAAAGAATTATTTACATAACCAAGAGCAAAAAATTAATTACTCAAACACAAAATATTGAAATAATTTCAGGGTTCCCATCGCAAAACGGGGCTAAATTGACTTTAGGGGTAACTTTGACATCTTTTGGGGCTACTCTAACAAAGTGCCAAAATACGGCATAAACGCTAGCGCAGAGAACCCACGTGACCGTGTGTATCGAGGGGCGAGTAGGTAGCTTAGCGATCATCTGACTCACCGACCAGTCCGAGCGTATTTATCGTTGGTGTGTGTAGTGCGTTCTACCACCATGTCGCAGACTGGACATGCTGCATCACCTGCAGAAATTGGGTCAAAGGCTCTCGACCAATCAAATTCTGCCTACGAGTGTTTGGTGTGCGAGGATAGAGATTAATTTTTATTCTTTTGTTTCTCGAATTTATCGTTCACGTTTATTATAATTTAATTACTAAAATTGATTGTTAATGTTGCAAAAGTTGATTCTAGTTCCAAAGAAAATTATAAGACTGATTATGTACTTATAATAGTACCATCAAAAGTCTATTCGTCTTTTTAAACTATAATTGAACTATTCCTTATGTAATTTTATAAATAACAGTGACTAGTAACGGCAATCTTTTTTTACAACAAAAAAGTATTTTTGTTATAAATCCTGACCCGAGTTTTCCTGCGGTTTTACTTCGGATAGAATCGAANAGAGTCGAATTTTTATATAGTAGGCTCTTGCATAGGGGCTGCGGTCTATTTGTAATGATTAATCTCGAATAGTTTTTTAATAGTTTCGATTTATAAACAATATATCCCGAATAATCTACATTTGGATAATTTTTCTTACTTGAGGCACCCGTGCGAGTCGCGGTTACGCGTCTGACACCTCTTCAGAAGTCGCTGGGAAGCTGTTATGCTCTACATGTTTTATTACTGGACTATTGATTTTTAATAATCATTCATCAATAAACTACTTATTTAAATGTTTGTTTGTCATTAATGTATATTATTTCTCATCTGTACTAAATCATGGAACAGTTACATTATCCCTGAAACGTTTCTCTGCCCAGGCAACTCTCCTCGTTCTTCGGGAGCTTTTTGGTTCCTTTGTTGTTATCAGGATTGTGTCTTTTCTTCCCCTCATGGTCATACTCCGTGTATAATAAAACTTTAATTTGTGAGAAATTATTTGTTGTATTTAAAATGAAAAGAAAGTCATTGCCAACCGTAAAATATTTATTTTGTCAAAGTGGCTTTCGACAACTTATATTGTCATCTTCAGAGGTCTTCTCTGTTCTGGAGGGGTTTAATACACCACCATTACCCAATTATATATTTTGTTTAATGCAATATTAACTATTAATCGGTCTTTTTATGTGATTGTAGAAGTAAATCAGTAGAGTATAAAAAATTCTATGAAGAAATATGTATTGAATATCTTTAGTTGCAGAGTATGATAAATGTACCATAAACTTATTTTAATATTATTTCAATGTTTTAATGAATTTCATTGGAATTTTGTTTCCGCGGCTACTTCCTCATATGCGATGCTATTGAATTAGTGGAGATGGAGGCAAATATAGATTTACGCTCTGGGTTCACGGTTCTGAAGCTACACCTCTGTTTGCGCTTTCGTTTCACGCCCCGCGTCGGAGTGACGACGCTTTTCACGCCAGACGGCCTTGAGTCACTGAACGACATGCGAGACAAACCAACTCCTGTGGCATCACCGGTTTTAACTTTCTTTCACTAATACGTACCGAATATTCGTGTCATTGAAATATTCTTATGGGAACAGGAGTACCACCGCGTTCATTACTATCCCTACTGCCGGAGTCTTCTTCCCTAACTAAACGTCTTATATGCTACCACCCCTCCACAGTGTTCCAATACAGTAATATCTTGACTTTGGTTCTTGTATTTGTTGATTGTTTCTACGAAAATAATGTCTCGCTTTTTGTCGATTGCTTCGGATTTTGTCGACGAACTCACATGACCTCCCTGATAAATTTGCGAAAACGGCGTATGTAATGCGAAAATAGGGTTAATGATAAATTCTTGTCCTAATTTTAACATCTCTGCAAAGCGGAAGAAAGACCTCTGAACAGCTTTCTTGTGAGTCATGTTTAAAGAAAGACCCATTAAACACCCTACAATGTCACCCGATGCAACACACCTACGTGTACACCCCTCACGTTGCACACACGTGCCTAGTATTTTCCTTAAAAGGTTCACAGACGCGCGATGATTTTAGCTCAATTAGTCAACACTATTTTAGGAAACCTTCCTTCATTTTTCGCTTAAGTTTTACAGAAGTATATTCAGTAAATTTTCCGGATCTTAACGATACAAAATTCACGGACAGTCGGATATTACAGGTCCAGGGATCATTACGCGGGGCATCCACATAGGGTTTCTCTTTAGTACCAGATCCATTCCGATCTTCTTAGTTACACTCTGAGAAAACACTACGATAGGATATTAAATCCAAATTCACAGGAANAGACAGATTACACTCTGAGAAAACACTACGATAGGATATTAAATCCAAATTCACAGGAAGGAAAGGGTTTCTCCAGAGCTTTGAATGTAATGTCTCAACCTAATAGTTCGTATACTATGACGTTGGGATGCTTTTCCAAGAGATTGTGATGTTACATCCACAGATTGGAGTGTCACATCCGAAGGTTTGGACTAATAAAGACACTTTTATCCCAATTACCTTACATGTTGTACCAATTATTTGTGCAATAAATTTAATTTAGGTTATTCCACAGTTGTGTTTCACTTTCCGGAAGCTTTGTTGATTACATATTGTTTTGTTTAAGAAATCCAATTCCTAAGACATGATCTTATTCGTGTGGGGATGAAATCGCGTACTGGATAGCGCACCCATTGGTGACGCTGATCCAAGAACAATTCGTGATGGTTAACAAATAGGGATCGCGGTAGTTGTCTCTGGTACTCCCATTTTACCTGTCTTACATTCCACCACAACATCCACTTATTATTCGCCCTTCACTTCATTCTTGCATCACATGACTCGGGGAGGTGCATGGAAGAGTACCCGACACTCTGTCACATGAGTTATCTCATCCACCATTTCCAACACCTTGTATAGTTAAAGGAATGACATATGAAGAAGCAGAAGTCTTAGAACGTCTTCTTTTGTTTGTTTCCATTCGTTCTATGATGTAAAATATTCTTAGTTCTCCAATGGGAATGTCGTAGGGCTAGTTGTTACCATAGCGATAAATTTGACCATAAATGTACTTATGGAATTCAATTCGTTAAAAGTGACGTTCCGAATAAAAGGTGACGCATCGATTAGTAGCTGTTTTCAGTAGTAATTTTCGATGTCGTAACCTTGTGGGTTGTAGAACCGGAAAGCTATTGATACTACTTTTGATATTTATCGATAGTTTTGACTATCGACCACCATCGATAGTATTTACTTTGGATAATCATCGATAGTTAAAAGTCNTTTCGATTCACACATAAATCCTCTCGCTATGCCCTTCTCCCCCCAGGGGACATCTAGGAAGTACGTGTTTGATAACGCGGGGCCCCGAGCTGAGTCTGGCATTACTTCCACTTACTTGTGCGAGTCTTCTTCCTTTCTCTTTCCTAACCTTCCTTGGTCACCTCTTGTTCTTTTCGATCCCGACGCTATTAGGGCTAGGGTATCTTTCATTTTTCTCTTTCTTCTTCTTCTTCTTTTTTAAAATGAGATATGTTGATATTTGAGATATATTGATATTTGAGTTTTGAGTTGTAATTCAGGAGGGTTTTTAGTGGGTATGGTTGAGTCCCACACGCGGGGAGAGTCATGTTGGCTCTCCCTAGTGCGTATCTGCATTTTCCCTACCTGTACAAAAGGGCTCTAATGACCTCGCTGTCGGCGAGNCCCCGTATTCTATTTCAGTTTTTCTACAACTCGGAACACCTGCGCGGTATGGGTTTAAATCAAAGGGATCAATTCCATTTGTAATTGGAAACGTAATGGAATATCTTCTTTGAAACTTGGTGGTAGTAATTTGGCAACTTCCTTTTTCAATTTGGTTAGTAGAGACTGGGGTTTTTTTCTTCTAACATTCCATTGTTTTTTCTAACACTCTTTAGAGGCAGAAATATGTTTTACAATATCATATTCCCGTTACTTGATAAACACCGTTCAGCAATTCAAATTAAGGATGTCGACATGCCCGTTTTCATCTCCTGAAAAGCATTGTTACAAGAACCTTCCGAATTTTTCTTTTGCGTGTTCTGCGGCTATTTTATACGCGAGTTGTAGACCCGATTTAAATACTTCGGTTACGCAAATCCTTTATTTACTATCGAAAATCATAACTATTTTTCCATTCTAACTAACAAAACCTTTCTCAGTTTTCCGAGCTTTGATTTATTTTGTAAAGCATAATATTAGGTAACCACGAATCTATTGAGTTAAAAATAATTTAACTTAATTTTACTAAGGTTTCTCTCGTTTTACTCTGCGTAATCAATATAATCGGATATTTGACAAATATTTGAAAATATCGGGAACTATCGATAGACAGAGCCAAACGCAT
>NNCF01129947.1:699059-733141 GCA_002313205.1 Laupala kohalensis | reverse complement strand
ATTGTTGAAGATGTGTAATTGTAAAATAAATTAAAATAAAACTGTGTAATTAGAATTAAGACACTCCGAAAACGTAATTATTACATCAATTCAGAAGATAATAGACTTGCTTCATTTTCTCTGCCAATTTTGTGAATGCTGATAATGTATTTACATTAACTGCCCGGGTATCAAAGTACGTGAACATCAACTAATGGCAGTCGAAATTACTGTCACCACAAACTCTCAACGACGATCGGATCTTTGCCCCACGCATATGTTTGCCCCACCCCTTGCTACTCAACATTATGATAGAATATTATTTCAGAAGCCCTGATAACAAATAGGTTTCTCTTAAGTTTACTTAATTATGAAAATCAGTCACAATACCCAATGGAAAATAGCAATGGATATAGTGGAGGTACATCAATAGGGAAAATAGAAAATATCAATGGAAAGCTCAATTGAGGTAAAGAGGCAACCTTTTTTAACATGCTACGTTATAGTACTCCAGATACTGATTGAATTCTTTCTTTCATACATGCTTTTGATCCTTTTTATTTATAATAGTTTATTTCTATCTGTACGCAACCTTGGCATGGTTGTATACATGATCTCTGTAGTCTCATCCTGGCCCAGGATTTTTCTCCCGTTTTCCTCCGGGCACTAATGGATATTACATAGACGGGAATATTAATTTCGAATTTTTACTGCACATTATATCTACGATTCTTTTTGGAATAATAAATTTATAACAGTATATATTTGACTTTTTAAAAATTATAAGTATTAAATCCGCCACTGCCCTTGGGCCCTTGATCGGAATTGATGGGATGGTCCCTTGCTTGTTTCCGGAGAGTGACTTAGTTTTTCATCCTCTACGTGGTCATACGCGGCTGGCAACGCTTTTTGATCATGTTTATTTATTTATTTATTTATTTAGGCTCATGATATCGCTCTGTAAATTGCGAGAGAGAGGAAACGGTATTTGTGCGAGACGCCTAACGAAATTAGGTCTTGTTTTTCTTACATTTTGTTTTATTAGAGTATCTCTCTTTATGTTCATTCTTCTCTATTTGACTAGTCTTGAGAACAGTTGAAAACATCAAGATGGCCACGACGGGAATCGAGAATTAGTGTTATTTATTGATTATTAGAAGAGTTTTTTTACTGGAATAGCTTTACATTCCACCATTGTGAAACATTGTTCTCAAATAAATGGTCACCCATCAAAAGGAAGTCTAGAGCGTCATAAAAAGAGGAATATCGGGTTCTCTCTAACATGCTGTTTTACCTATACAAAGAATGATAAATTGTAAGANAATGAAGACCTTACTAGAGTTGAAATGTACACTTCGAAGCTATGTTCGCTGTACGATGCATGCAAGAACGGGACTTGGATGGGATGAACGCCTCCAGCAATGGAAGATACATTTCCAGAATATGGGATATTCCACATTGTTGAAGATGTGTAATTGTAAAATAAATTAAAATAAAACTGTGCGATTAGAATACTTTTGAAAGAGAGAGTGTTGAGACACTCCGAAAACGTAATTATTACATCAATTCAGAATATAATAGACTTGCTTCATTTTCTCTACCAATTTTGTGAATGCTGATAATGTATTTTCATTAACTGCCCGGGTATCAAAATACGTGAACATCAACTAATGGCAGTCGAAATTACTGTCACCACGAACTCTCAACGACGATCGGATCTTTGCCCCGCGCATATGTTTGCCCCACCCCTTGCTACTCAACATTATGATAGAATATTATTTCAGAAGCCCTGATAACAAATAGGTTTCTCTTAAGTTTACTTAATTATGAAAATCAGTCACAATACCCAATGGAAAATAGCAATGGATATAGTGGAGGTACATCAATAGGGAAAATAGAAAATATCAATGGAAAGCTCAATTGAGGCAAAGAGGCAACCTTTTTTAACATGCTACGTTATAGTACTCCAGATACTGATTGAATTCTTTCTTTCATACATGCTTTTGATCCTTTTTATTTATAATAGTTTATTTCTATCTGTACGCAACCTTGGCATGGTTGTATACATGATCTCTGTAGTCTCATCCTGGCCCAGGATTTTTCTCCCGTTTTCCTCCGGGCACTAATGGATATTACATAGACGGGAATATTAATTTCGAATTTTTACTGCACATTATATCTACGATTCTTTTTGGAATAATAAATTTATAACAGTATATATTTGACTTTTTAAAAATTATAAGTATTAAATCCGCCACTGCCCTTGGGCCCTTGATCGGAATTGATGGGATGGTCCCTTGCTTGTTTCCGGAGAGTGACTTAGTTTTTCATCCTCTACGTGGTCATACGCGGCTGGCAACGCTTTTTTTTCATTTTTATTTATTTATTTATTTATTTAGGCTCATGATATCGCTCTGTAAATTGCGAGAGAGAGGAAACGGTATTTGTGCGAGACGCCTAACGAAATTAGGTCTTGTTTTTCTTACATTTTGTTTTATTAGAGTCTCTCTTTATGTTCATTCTTCTCTATTTGACTAGTCTTGAAAACAGTTGAAAACATCAAGATGGCCACGACGGGAATCGAGAATTAGTGTTATTTATTGATTATTAGAAGAGTTTTTTTACTGGAATAGCTTTACATTCCACCATTGTGAAACATTGTTCTCAAATAAATGGTCACCCATCAAAAGGAAGTCTAGAGCGTCATAAAAAGAGGAATATCGGGTTCTCTCTAACATGCTGTTTTACCTATACAAAGAATGATAAATTGTAAGATGTTATTATGTTGCTCATGGTTTTATTATCGCTAAAAAGCTTTTTCGGCTGCATAGCAACCATCGTCAGTAGCATAAACTGCAAAAATATACATGAAAAATAACACAAAAGTAGGACAAAAATTAAAATAAAACACAAAGTATTGAATGAAAAGTAAAAAGTATTGAAATGAAATTATGAAATAAAATAAAGAAAGCAAGGAATAATGAATGAAAAGTTACCTAACCAACAAACGATCCACAGCATGAAGTAATAATGAGCCAGGGAGGTGGAATATTATAGTTACATTCCTAAGGAACTACTCATATTTATGAAAACTACACATATATTCCGCACAAACTAATGAAAAAACCTATCAGTATAGCAGAATTAAGTAAATTAAACAATATATTAGTGTTTACTCATTAGTTATTTCATTAACTTTACCTTCATGTTCTCGTAAATTGGCTACAATAATGAACTTTATCTGTAAAATGTACTGTTACTAGACAGCGAGTTAATTGATTAATAATGTAAATGTAACAAGAACAAGTGGCTTCTAAAAAAACTTTGATAAATTTTAGAGAGAAATCTGTGCATCCCTCGAGATAAATTTATGGCTAAAGACTTGTAACGATACGATCTATTCAATCAATAATGATAAATTTAACACTAAATTTTGGACTTAATAACGAGTGATTTTTTTCCCTTTTCCTCGTGATAATCAATGAATGATAGTCAATAATGATTATGAATTTTCAATAATCTCCCCAGCTATCGACCACTATATTATTTTGCTTTAACATAATCACATATATTGTTAATAAATATTTGATAATAAATACAGATTTTAGTGTAATATTCCTATTTATTTTTCGACAAACAACGAGTAATTCATTTGTAACCTATTATACGCAATATTATTAATAATCCATTATCTTCGTATTACCATTACGAGACCGTGAAATACTATTGGAGAACTACATCAATTACACGTTGGCAACAAAGTATATAGGGAAGGGCAAATAACCTTCCGCAAACTTTCGGGTTGCTCGGTTCGGATTGTGAAGTCAGTTAATCGGAAAACCAATCGGTGTGTTGAAACCACCGTCGCAGACGTAACGACGTCGTTTCAACAAACTGATCGGACAAACTAACGATTTTCGGATTAACCACCTTCACCACCCAAACCGAGCAAACACGAAAATTTGCAGTCGGTTATTTACCCTCCCCTAAATATAACAATAGAAGAAAAGAAAACTGCTTCCAGAAGTAAAACCATTTTTGATTTCTACAATCGATTCAGAGCAACCACATTTTGTAACAGAATTATTATCAAATTTGAAAAATGTTTCTTCTTTCCCGGTTTTATTGGAGGGGGTCTTTTTAGGTTAAAGAGACATCGAACCGTTTCGTGAATTAATTCATTCGTTTCCTTTCATCAACAAACGAGGGTAAATTAAAATATTTTGTGAAAAGCATCCTTGACCTCAAAATTTGTGTCTGTGAAGTTTCAAGAAATACCTGATCCGTATGTCTCGCATTGTTGAAATTTTATACGCAATGAACGAGGACATGGTGACAAGTGCCAATTTTCCATTACAAATTATAATTTTTGAAGCTTTTATTTAACTTCACCTGTTTGAGCCAAATCTTGCAACTGAATTCAGTGTATTTTGTATATATACACCTTTAGTTATGACAGCGAAGGAACATATCACTACGATCGGTTCCCGAATGAATATTTGTACTATAGGAAGGTGTATCAACGGACTCTGTTACATTTTTGTTATTTATTTATATTAAATGAAAGTTCGCTTTCAATAAGTTTTTATTACATAAATGTGAACAAGCAAGATTATTTATTACGAGAAATAAATAAATAAATTCTGATTCTAAAACGTATAAACTAAAATAATAAATAAAGAAACCTTTTGACAAACAAATTTTTATTTAAGTCACGTACTAAAACGAATTAAACAAGTAAGGTATATTATTAAGGTAATTAGTGCAAAATGCTAGTACCTGTATACACATTTTAATATGTTGACTCTAATAAAAAAATAAACGTACTTCCTATCTTTTATTGTTGAAAATGATTTAATATTTTATGTTGAATTTTTTGTTATGTTGATTGTCCCGCGAATTATAAAAAAATACATACTTCGGCAAGCACTTACTTTCCAACCAATCACTGTCCAATAAAATTAATTGTTATCTACTTTTCTGAACACTCTACTAACTTTTTGCAAACAAATAATGCAATGTAAAATATTAAATCATTTTCAGCTTGATGTGCCTCGTGAATATTGGCTGGGTTCATACATAAAAATGTGCACGCCCCCTTTTCTGCCTCTTCTCGAGAAAGTTGCAAAACCACACACATTTTAAGAATTTTTCTAATAATAATGATTTCTCTATATAATATAATAATATAACTTTAAACATTAATAATAGTAGCATAAACTTGATAGGTTCTTTATTTTTTCCAAATTTTAAGTGAGAGTCATTTTTAACTGTAATTATTAGATATTATATATAATATTTATTATATATCATACGTTTTTTATTATGAATATTGCAACAAATTCAAGCATTCCCGGGTAATATAGAATAGAACCACTAAAGTGCGGGTGGACATAAAATCTCGTAATACACTTTGACTTTGACTACTCTTGTAGAAGGACACAGAAGTATGCCCTAAATGAAGGTAATTTTCCTCTGTATGTTTTGGACAACCTAATATATATTGACGTGTTTTACACTTTGATATTATAGGTATTTTTTATTATTCTGCCCATTCTAGTTTGAAGATTACCAATATGATATTACTTCAGATGGTGACAAAAGAAACCACTTTGATTACTGTTATAGTGAGGATTAATCTATTTCTTTTTCATTTTTTTTGATGACCAATCTACATAAAAAAGACCATAAATGAGTACGAACACAAAACAATTTGTTTTGTATGTATGTTTGATATTGTTTATCTAGCATAGTTACTTGTTTGCAAGTTCATACGAAGGTTCCGAAATTGGAAACAATGTTATTGTTTTGCACAATTTCACGTAACAATCGTAAAGTTCGACATTTTTAACCTTATAGAAACTCAGAAAGTTTTGTCGTTGAACGCTATTTGTGTTGTTTACATTGACAAGAAAGATTCATCTCAATCAAAAAATTGAANCGATAACGTAAGCTCACACGTATCGAGCCAAACAACTTAATATTTGACCACTCAAAACATTGAGTTGATGGGTCATCCTCCATAAAGCCCTGACTTGGCACCGAATGATATCTTTTTGTTCCCCTACGTCAAGAATAAAGTACGTGGTCAACGATTTTCGACGCCAGAACAAGCGGTTGATGCATTCAAAATGCATGTTTTAGAAATACGTCAATCGGAATGGAAGAATTACTATAAAAATTTGTTCAAGCGTATGCAAACTTGTATCGATCATCGCAGAGAATATTTTGAAAAACAATAAAATCATTTTCAATGATAATATTTTTATTTATTTATTATTCCGGATACATTAGTAGCAACCAACCTGAATAACGTCAGTTGTGTACTGAATGGGCAAGTAACCAGTACTATGTACCAACACGTATATGATCACATCTCATTCCCCTCATCTTTACCTGGCAGTCATTAACCTCTCCTGCTCTACCTCTCTCTTAGTTACCCAATTGCCCTCCGTTAATGAGTGGGAGGAGGCGCTATCTTATCCAGGGGCTCGCAACGGCGCCCCGCTCATTGACTAATTGCCGGCAGCAGGAATCCACCCGCCTCTGATACTCCGTCCCGGCACTCGCCCGTGACGTCTTCAATACCACTGCCGACAGCTATGTCACCGTCGAGGCGGGGACAAAGGGCCAATGAGTCTAATCGAAATGTTATCCCCATTATCGTAGACTCATGCTGATGCTTGTCAGTCATCATAAGACTGATTAAATTTCAAGCTACTATTCATCTACAAAACAAAACATTTTCACTGTTCATATTATTCCCCTCTCTCCAAATTTTCTTTGAAATTTTTTTCTAAGAGAACATTGAAAACCTATCATAAAAGAACTATCTTTGTTGCACACTACCGGTAAATATCACAGCTTCGCAATCTCAAGTTAAGACATTGTTTAGTGTGCCACATTTGTTGTTTTCTTTCGGCAGTTTCAAAATCGCGGTCAGTAACTTTGCCAAACCACGTTTGTCGACGGGCCAGCTGTATAGGCCTAATAATACCCTCACAATTACTTCTATTTATCTCTCCGATGGTGCTTCACAAAAATTAACCATGTGAGAAATGGAATACCATGGTATCTTGTCAGTATATTAAGACAAATTCCTACCCTGTACATGTCACATTCCTGGCTTCTTTATTTCTTCCATATTTCTTGAGTATTACGATATTTTCCTGGAATTACCTCAATGCATTATCCTATCAACTACTTTCTCTTCCTCTCGTTTCGGCATACGTCACTCCAACAGCTTTCATCGAATCTCCCAATAACGTGACCACGATCGCTTACATCTGCCGAGATCAGCGTACCTCCCGTGCGAGGGTCATTTGTCTCCGTGAGGAACTGTGGCGTTGCACGCACTCACCTGCCCCCACACTCTCGAACTCACGTGTCCATCCAACCAACTCCATCCTGCTTGGATGTCATGTGTCACAACTCTCCACACAATGAGTATCAGAGCTATGTATAAGTTGTTTATACATAGAATACATGGATGGATTTTCCGAAGAAGAAAAAACACCCTAGATGACTAAATCCAAATCTATTGATACATTTGAAACAGTTTTGAATATTGCCTTACTATTAAACAAATAATTGTACAGTCTAAGTGTTATAAAAATGACATTCAGTTTATATTCAGTCCAGAACTTTTAAAATTCAAAGAAACAATTTTGCTAAATTTGATATCACTATCTCTATTGTTATAGCAGACTATGAATTAGTATCAGATAAGGAGTAACTTTTTTATGAGACATTTTTTGCTTTCTCGCAGATGGAGCTGCAAACGTATAAACTAAAACTACTAGAATCGAATAAAAAATTGAAAAAGCGGTAAATATTTTCTTAATGTCCCTTGAGGTAGTAAACATTAAAATATAAATACTGTAGGTGAGCACTGTTTCATTTTGATATTTTGCCGAGTCAAAAAAGACTCGTAGAAGAAGTTCAGGTGTATGGAAGGCAACGGAATAAATTGAATAGCTTTTTTCATTGTCGCTGAATCCACGTGGTGGACACAAACTAAAAGTGCCAGCTGAAACTGAAAAATAGTTTCATAATGTTATATCCAAAAATAGTCGGATATTATTCGGAGAGAAAATTGTCGTGTCTAATGTTACACGATAGTAAAAACATTGAGAAACAGTATCAGAAGCTCAAGTTGGAAGACTCCGACTGAATGATAACAGTAAAGAGAACGAATATTCGTTTTCACACAGGAAACTCGTAAACATATATTTTGGTATATTTTGATATTATATTATTTTTATCTGATTCTATTTTATAGAGTATCTACTCATTAGTGTATACAAAAATCCAAGTTCATTGATTTTGACAGGTATCCTTTGAAAGGAAACTAATCATAGGTGTGTCATCTCACCCATTAAACGTATTCCCACATTTTCATTTAATGGTACCTAATTATTTAACAATTAAGAAGAATATAGTTGGAATTAAATATTTTGTGTATTATCTTTTGAAGAAGAAACAACTCGAATCACATCATAAGAGACAATGTGTTACGACATATCCCGAGATTTTCTTACCACTTCCCGCATGACCATTACCATTCCTGACATTTTTTATGTAATTGAGCAAGAAATAACTCTTATGATGTAGCATAGATGATGAAGAGTAGCCTTTTAAACCATAATACAGTATATTGGCAATAAAAAAGGTAAATCCATTTTATACGTCTAAATTAAAACATCTAAAATCAAAGTTTGCGAGATTGGTTTCGATTTCTTGACTAGAATGGATGCATCTACAGCCTACACCCTGCACAACAATGCACCACCTCGTCTGACATTGATTTTGCTTACGTAGTGAAGCACGTTTCGTGCGATATCCGATCAAAATAAAAGACATATACCGATGATATACTTTTAATCGCACTTACTCCTAATTCCTTAGTCGTCAGAATTATAAAAAGAAAGCAGGCAGATTGACGGCCAAATTCACATGAAGGTTTGCGAGAGGTTTTAACATATTGTTTGGAGAAGGGACATGGCATTCGACATTTGAATTTCATACGCATGCACCTTATTTACCAATTATTTTGAAAACGGTTCCTATTATTTGAAGAAGTTACAAACACATCGATAACATGGTTCTTATATTTTTAAGGAAGTGTTTTTACAAAATGCACCATCAAATTTATTTTTTAAACTCCCTAGTTTCAGTCTTTTTAAAGCTAATAGAAGAAACAGTTTTCATAGGTAGCACTCTATAGAGGTTTTCAAAAAGTCTCAAAACAAAGAATACACGCCTGCATTGAACCGAAGAAGTGTTCATTGGAACGAAGAAGCGCAGTTTCAATAAATTTTTTATTCGTTTAAATAATTGTTTTAAGTTTGAATAACTGAATGATTTTAAAGACAAACTTTGTATCTTCACAAAACTTCATACTCTTTACTTGCTCAAACTATGCCCCTGTATTGTTGTCCGTAATAAAACAAATGTGCGGTAGCAAGGTCAGCAATAATTGTAATGATATAAAATAATATGGTTTAGGGTTGATAGGCATGAATATGTCATGGATTTATCATTTGTACAGAAGAAGGTACGAATGTGAATGCATATTAAAGATACTACACGAAAAACAAAGGTCTACAAATTGCAGGAAAACAGTTACATTGCTACCTGGATGGGTGAACTATATAAACATTTTAAAAAATTCGGTGTAGGACATGAAATGTATAAATAAATAAATGATAAATACTGAAAACAAATAATAGCAAGCACCACGTTCGAAATGTATGAGGAGGGTATTATTTTATTAGTATTATCGGTGATCATTCGGGACTTCATTCGAACCCTGCTCTCCCAAAGGGTGATGGTGGTGACGGCATAGTTGGGGCGCTCGACGCGCCGCCACAGATCCATTAAGATACGAAGTGCAGCAGGAGAGCGATGGCGCGGTGATGAGTCTCTTACCCCCTCCCCCATCCTCTCCACCAACGAAGGGTCAATGCTGGCGCCTGATGCCGGCCCGGCGCCTACAACCCACCAGCTAATGCTCGATCCACGTAAGTCGCGTGCATTAGCGACTGCAGGGCATTTCTCATTCCAAGGGCGGTCCACTAGAACGAGGGGGGTGTGAGTGTGAAATTGTTGCCGCCCACAAAAAATATCGCTTTGGCAACGGCAAGAGGGATAGTGAGAACGAGAATGGAATGAAGATTATATCGCACACTAAATATTACTTCGATTCATATTTTGGGACATGAACATGCGGTTACTAGAAATATTTCCTAATGTTTGCTCTTCTAGAGAATCTAATGGAATGTATAGATTAAAAGCTAGGAAAAAGGGAGAGGTCTTAAACAAGAACTAGGAGTTCGTCCCTTCAACTATCAATATTTTGTTCTATAACTCATGAGATGGATGTGCATTTTAAGATTCGAACATCCGAATGAGTTGAAAGCACATTTTTTTCTGTGGATTTTCGACTCAACGAATCTAATTTTTATGACAATCATGTTGATATAATTATACAGAAGCTATTCAAAACAATAGTGGGATGAATTATTTCCTTGAATACTTTATATCTATACTTTGGCTAGAATTAACCAAATCATATGAATTTCTAACCCTTTAGCTTCCAATAAGCATTATGATTATCTTCACCAATCCAAGCCCAACGCGAGCAACGTACAGTTGGTTTCGGAGAGAACAACCACTGGTGTTTTACAACAACAAGCAAGTACTTTAGTTCCTTCCTCGCGATATTATGAAGAAATTATATATTTATTTTTTTTATCTTGTATCCCAAATTCCAAGTTCAACAGTTCAGAAAAGAGAAGAAGAACTCGTTAAAAGAGTTGTCAGAAGTTCACCACGCATTTAGTTTCAAAGATTCAACTGTACTACATAGAATTCCATATCTCCACCGAACGAGAGAAATATGCTGGTATAATGAGCATCATCATCGGTTTGTCCTGGCTCATATATTCACTTCAAGTGTAATTAGCATGTAAATTCAAGTGTAAATAGCATGTTCGCTTGCTCCAAGTTTACACTTCAAGTGTAAATAGCATGTTCGCATGCTATTTGCTGCGAACATGTTGAAGGTAAACTATTTGCTTAAGATTGAAGTGGCTTCATGTATGTCATTCTACTTTACGAAATAACCGCAGGTTTTTTTGTGGCTACTTTATTGCTGAAGTAACATATGTNATTGCTGAAGTAACACATGTCATTGATTACTAAGATCTGTGTTTATTCTGATACTAAATGACACGGTCGTTTGGCATTCTTCAGTTAAAGAGCAAAACTGTCCTGAGGCCCACGTTCCCCACGTTCAATACACTTGGTACTGCCAGTACAAAACATCAATGTCAGAGGTGTGAATAATGATTAGACAACGGAGGTAGACAGATAAAAGATGAAAACAAAACTGTATATTTGGATCTCAGTTAGTCCATCTGATATTTTGTCCCAATGAATTTTGTTGCTCTCAGTTAGCCTTATAATAATTTGAACTTTAAAAATATGTATTAGTAATTCTCTTTTATTACAAATACTTGCTTATCTTTCCACTTCGCTTCTAAAATTTCTCTTTGCTACACGGTAACTTGGTACTTTGACATCTTCAGTATATTTCGATTTTCTTTTTCAGTTTGTGATGTTGTAATATGTATTGATAAGATCGTTGGAAGACAATATAACGAGACCATAATGACCTGTGAGGTCAATTTTCAAGAATATTATAGAGTATAAGAGGTTTCGAGAAGCCATCATGCTTTCGTTCTTGGATGGTCGACTAGCTCATGTTACTTGCTCCTTCAAGAAAGAGGAAAACTCTCTTCCTTTCTTCTTCTCAATTACTCGCTATTCCTGTATTTTCCTCCTGCTTTAGACTGCACTTCAACCCATTGATTAATTTAGGGAAGACCTCTGCCTCAGATAACTTGTTCCCCTCTGCTATTGTTTAAGAATAAGTATTATGTGTGTGTGTGTTATTTAACTTTAAATGCATAGTTTTCCCGTGCTGTGTATGTAGATTCCAAAACAGAATGTCTTCATGAACACCATGCGTTTCATCCCCGAAATCACAATCTTTCACGCTCTTGCTGTACAGAGCACTGTGGGTTTGCTCTTTGCTCCCAGTTTGGAAGCGGGAGAACTTTTCTTCAGTCGAAAGGTGACATTGATAAATCGTAATCAGAGTACACATATTATAGAAATGATCCTGTAAAATATGGTCTCCAGCTTTCTCTTTACATGCTTAGCGCGTTTGCTCTAACCGTTGGTTTTCCGTGGTTCCCAACGGTACTCAATGAACGAAACTGTCACTTTAGTATATATAACAGTATCTATAACAGCATTTAAAAAATGCCATGATAGTATGTAATTTTTATTTAATACACTTTTTAATTTTCTTGACTCCTACTGATATTATATACCTGCCAAATAATCGTAATATTTTAATATTTATATTTTTAATTACTGTTCAAGTTCATTGAGAGTGAATACTAGGGTATAATATGCACAGCCCACGACACATTTTAGGCTTCTATACAGCGCACGGGCTCTAAATATAGATACCCCTCTATATAGGGCCCCCACCTTATAGATACTGTAAATATATCACTTAATAAATTTGTCTTCTCTAAATCGTTTCGAATAAACTGCAATCTGATGACAAAATTTCTAGACGACTCTACTTGTGGATAATTTTTCTTAGTGGGACGCATTGTATTCGATACCACACGTATGGTGAATTTTCCGGACAATTACTAATCTACATAATCTTGACTGATACTCTCTCCACTTTGCACTTGTTTGTAGTTGATTGTACTGGGAAACTTTCATCGAATTCTCCAGTCTAGATAAAATTATACGGAGCACTCAATCAGAAGAAAAAACAGTTTAGCTATGGAGAAGTTTGTTGAAATTAACCTTGAGTGAAGGAATCTCAATGATTGCTTTCATGTTTAATGAAAGATCTGGCAAATGAGAAACGTTGAATGTCCTGAATTAGAGGGTCATAAAATTCGGTTTGAATAAAAATTCATTTTTAAGTATTTTAACTAACAAAGATGTTAAATTCGAGTTGTAAGTATAAGTTTGAAACCTTTTGAGTCTTAATTTATTATTTATAAAACCTTCTACACAAAACTATAGGAACTGAAGATATGTTACAAGAGTGGCTCGCTTCGGTAACGACTCACAGACACCACTGTGACCGGTCACATCACAGCAATACTTTTTCTGTCCGCTCTTCAGTTTTGTTACTTCGCACTAGGGAGCGTTTTGCTTCGATTTCCCCATGAGAACAGCCCTGCACTAGATTAATCGAGGTAAAACCAGGGATCCACGGATTACACGTTTGTGGGTGTGCGATGTTTGATATCAAAGAACGACGAAAATTACAATCCTGCGTTCAATAATACGGTTCCCTTTTCTAGCGAAAATTGAATATTACAGTGAATGTAACTTATATAAGTTTGTATCTTTGAACCATTGGAGTAAGGTTGCTGAAAACGAGAAGACGAAACCGTTGACACATCGCTTCCAGAAGGAAACATTCGCCAAGGAATCCAACCACATTCCTTGTTTGTTCCGGAGTCTCGCTCGCAGCCGGAAGCAGGAGGCACTGTGGGGTGCGGGTGAAGGTGGTTGACAGCAGGGTCCGTTGTCGTTATTTATTAGAACTTCCCCCACGGAACTAAAAGGGGAAGAGAGAAGTTCGAGTATCCAACGAAATTGGGACGCAAAACTGCTGTTGGAAATAAAAAGTAGAAAATATTTTATTCGTGATCTTTTATAAAATAACCGAACGGAGTGTTTGTTGTTGTGATGCAAATGAACCTTCCTTATAATTTAGTGTTTGTTTCAATTACACGCTTACATTAAAGAATCTTGGTGATATCTGAATCAGTTCGGGATGATTAAGGAAATTTTTTTTAAAAATTCTAAATAACTCTTTTGAAGTATAAATTTCAAAAATTTCCTTAGTTAACCTTCACAATACAAATGCAACATCCTGTCAAAGTTTCAATTTCTTCTTTTTCATAGTTTTCTGATTATGTTGATTAACGTGCTGGTTATTCAGGAAAATGCTCCAAATATGTATATCCTTTTTCACTCGTTGTGAAATATAAATATAAAATAAAATATAAAATGTGAAACATAAAATTCCAGAATTTTTTTAGGTACATATTTAATTTTATTTTAGTATTATATTTTAGACAAAATCGAGTTGACATCTCGATAACGTCATGAGATACAGCGACAGTAATATAACATGCCTAAATAAACATGAAAATATCTTTAACTCTTTGAATTTAGGAAAATAAAATATGGAAAACTCCAAAGAAGGTATCAAATTAAAAATATCTATATACAAAAAAGCAACATATTATTGCGAAATACATTAAGTTTTGGTATTATTTAAATAATTAAACCGTTTTCCTCACAGTGTCTCATATATTAATGAGGGAATTAAACAATGCAAATCCTATCTCTTTGAAACATTTGATGAATAACTTTGAATTTTTATACAAATTTTTTTGTGTCACTTCATGAACGTAAACGTTTTCTACAGTATACAAATACCGGGGTGTTATAGCGTGTTCAATAGTAGCATGGCAGTGCTTCATACCAACTTTGTAGTTGATCGGAAATTTTGAGACGTTTTCCGACTACCTGGCTTCCTTGTTCTCCGGACTCTTTTCCATTTTTACATTGTAGTATTTGTAAATGGGAAATGTAGCTTAGTGCTATTGAAGCTTATCTACACAGAGCGATAGGACGTAGGAGTTGGGTGGTAGGCTATTGTTAGTCGGTGGTTAGCTGGGTTTACCAACAACTTGGCCCTCGTGGAGTGCGTGAAGACAAATTCCTTATTATTAGTTTATCTGCACATGGGATATGTGTAGTGATAGTGAAGAATGAAGAAAGGATGAGGTGGAATATGAAATGATTACCAACAAGAAAAAACAATTTAATGAAACATGCTATGAAAGTAATGAAGAAATATGATATAATACTCGTTTTCCAAGAGAGAGCGTGATGAGATGAGATGATCCTGGAAAGCCAGCCAAGATGGTGGTGAAGGTAGAGTTGAATTGATGTGTAGATTCGAAATCCAAAGGATTGAAGCAAGATGTTCATGTGGACGAAAATGCCATCAGCAGCGTAGTGATGCAGAGTTGAAACCAGGAAACGTCTGCTAGCATGCCGATCCACGATAATTGTGATTCGAAGCGAAGTGTGTACTCTGACAAGGTTGGAGAGCGAAGAAGTTTCGAATGCAAGCACCTTTGGTTTTAAAGATCTCGCCCTTGTGCTCGCGGCTCGCGGTTCGATTAGTGCAATCGATTGTGTGACGTCATGACTCTACAGCTATCGATTGTTATCCGTCTCGTGAGTGGTTACGTGATAATAGTGAAAGTCCTGGACTCGTCCAAATTAAGTAGTACAGGATCGAGATTTGAAAATATAATCAACAGAGGAACTTGTAATTAATGGATCCGATTATATGATGTCCCATGATTTCCTCTATATATTTTTTTAACTCCATGGCGTGAAATTTGAATAAACCTATGGTGTTGGAGGAAATTTTCCAGAGAAAGCCAACAATTAAGATGAGTCACTCAACTCATACAAAGAATGTGTGACTCACTTGGCATGATAGGATGATATAATAAAAATGTCTGTACAGAGTGGTTAGTAGAAATGGTTAGAGTTATTGATGCTAGCAGGAGGATAGAGCAAGGAGGGTTCGCTTTTCAGTAGTCACAGTTAAATGAACTGAGATATTCAAGTGAAAATGTACAAACTTTCTGGCCCCACCCGGAATTGAACCCGTGATGACTTGCTGAAGAGCAAGAACGCTAACACCTCACTTTCTGGACTTGAATCCCACTGACATCTGGTTGTGGGGATTCCTAAAAGATCATTCTGGAGGAAGCATTCGGACTATTCCTGAATTGAAAGCAAGCATACCATGTCATGTTTCTGCATTCGATTGAGAAACATTTCGTGTTACTGATAAACAAGTTATAACACGTTTTGATCATGTGATTGATGCAAATGGAATGCATATTGAACAAATATATGCGTAATAAAGTTTTATGTTTCCAATTTGTCTTTTTTTTTCTTTTATGTGACCTCTTCTCACCTTGTGGTCAATATTTGAACTATTTTTATTGCAGATTTCGTTTTCCCACGGTCGATATAACGTATTTACCGGGTAACGTATTTACCAATGAAATACGTCCACTAGAACGGGCTCTATGGAGGTCTAAACACAGTAACTTTAATTATAACTGTCGTGAGGAGGGAAGGGGAATAGTTAAGCAACCCCACACTGACGCCATTTGTTGTGAGGAGCAGAGGGATGTTATTTTATTCCCGTCTCCTCACTAGGAAGGGTACTCAGGACCGCGAGGTCTAGCCAAGTACCATTGGAAGGACCGCGAGGTCTAACGCCGAGTGCTGGTAGGAAAATATTTATTTTAATAACCAAGAACTGAAGTAATTAAATTTATAAATTTGAATGTTTGCTACGGAATCATATAATTCCACAAATGAAATTTACCTTCGTTAACCGTTATTCCACTACTCAAAAAGTTAATTTCGTCAGATTGTTGTTATAAATTTAACGGAAGCTTAAGTTAACTGTTGAAATGTAATTGAATATTATAAATACTAAATCAATTAAATGTCTATATAATAACTATATAGTTAGCCAAACATTCAATAGTTCGTTATAACGTAGATATGGTATATATCTATAGCTGGGTAGTATAGCTGGGTAGTAAAGGTAAATAAAAACATAAGGAATATTGGTTATGTTTCTTGTATTTGATGTAACAAGAGAATGAATACTTTTCATGCAAAATCACGTTCTTATGTTGCATTTTTGTCTTAATATCTGGGTGACCAAGTTTCGCTCGAGTGACTCACAAAATGGTCATATGACAAAGTACTTTTCGCAAAGGGATTCAAACCATGGTTTACTTACTCAGTTACACTGCTGTGTAACCATGAATACAACGAATAATAATTTCATACGTAACTATTTTTCTAATTTGGTAACTGCGCAGTTTACGTTACCCATAAAAGATGTTTTTGGTGTGTGTCCGGCAGGGTTGACAATATTCTTATGAATAAAAGATGAAAAATTAAAAAATCATTCGTTATTCTTCGCAGAAAAATTAACGAATAAAAATATTTATTTCACTTGCCACAATTAAAAAGTTATTCTTTCATTTGATGTCAATTAATGACGAATAAAAGGTTATTCGTCTCTCCGACTAAATTTGAATGACGAATGAAAAATTATTCCTTCATTCGACAAACTTTAAATGACAAATAAAAAGTTATTCTTTTATTCGGCCAAATTTGAATGACGATAAACAAGTTATTCTTTCATTCGACGTACAGAAATGACGAATAAAAAGTCATTTAAATAAAATAAAATAAATAAATGACTTATTAGTGTCGAGACTCAGACAGAGGTCTGCTCTTCCGCCTAACCACTTTAAAAATATTTACAATATCATTACAAAATTAGTTTGAATGGGAGGGTATTTACTATATCTACTACTAGGAAAACAAGCTAAGGACCATCCTGGTATTGAACCTTAAGCGATTAAGGGAATCCCAGGGAAAACCCCAATCAGGATGGCGGCTTAAGGTCCAATATAAGAAATAATTTATAAGATAATATAAGATAAAACTGATTTATAAACTAATGTAGTACCTGTTACAAAAGAATCTCATTGGAAAGGAAAAAAGGAGTTTTGCAGAAAAAATGATTACATAACGACTATACCAAAATTAAGTGAAACATTACAAAAATATACAAAAATACAAATATAAATAGTAAAATATAAATACAGTTAGGATATATTACATTTTACATAGGATAAAATATTATGCTATGCTTGGATATAACATTATGCTAGGGTTTACATCTTAACTTACATAAAAAACTAATTACAAATTACAGGTTTTTTTATTATTCAATATCTTACATTTGGGAAGATACAACAATTTAGAAGTAGGAGGGGAGCGGGCATAATATAAGTAATACGGGGAGAAGATACTTTTAAGAATAAAGAGATAGAAGAAAGGGTAGTTGGAAATAGATGTGTCATTTGCAAGAGAAGGAAAATATAGTAATTGAATAAATTAATAATAATAATAATAAAAGTAAGGTATTAGGGAAAGTGCCTAGGTATTTATTTCATACTATGGAGGATGTTGGCACAACCAAGAGGTTAATTTTCTTTTAAATGTGTGGACACCATTCGAATGCCTCACGTCAGGTGGTAGTTAGTTCCATTCACGGATTGTACTTACTGTAAATGACTTGTTGAATATGGTTGTTCTGTGTCGTGGTACCATCAACTAAAAGTTCATCATTTCTAGTTCATTTTTGTTTTAAATATTTAAAATTTATAGCAAGTTGAGTTATGTTTATTAGTTAGAATCTAGAACAGTATGATGACGCTATGGAGAATACGTCGTAATTTAATAGGGAATATTTCAGCTTTTAAATAATATTCTGATACGTGCTCATATTTGCGTAGATCAAATATGAAACGGAGGCATGCATTTTGTGTAACTTGTAATTTGTGTTGTAGCTTTGAATTTATATCTGAAAAGATAAAGTCACAGTAGTCAAAGAGTGGCATTATTAGTGAATTTGCCAGAATTTTTTTCGTGGAAGTGGGTAATAAATTACGAAGACACATTAGGGTATGCATAGAGGATAACTTTTTGACAAGATTTGTCAACATGCGTTTTCCAACTTAAATTACTATCCACATAAATACCCAGATTACGCGCTGATTTGCATCATGGAAGTGATACACTATTTATATTAATATCCGGGGTACGCGTTCTGAGAACCTATTAAGTAAATTTCGTGAATCAATCATCAAGCACTGAGATTTTGATGGGTTCAGCAATAAACCCAGAGAGGAAGTCCAAGTGTGGAGTGATGTCAAATCGTGATTATTTTCTGTACGATAGTATTTAATTCCGATGTTCGTCCGCTGAGATAAATTTGGAGATCGTCAGCGTATATATGGTATTTACTATATATTAAAGATTTTCCTATATCATTTACATAGATGAGAAATAGTAGGGGTCCTAAAACTATCCCTTGAACAACACCTCTATGTGTTTTAAGAGCATTTGATTTATATTTACCGTATTGGACGAGATGTTCGCGGCCAATCAAATATTCATGGAAACATTTTAATGTTAGATTAGCAAAACCTATATTTTTAAATTTAGCTAAAAGAATTTCATGGTCGACGAAATCAAATGCTTTACTAAAGTCAAGGAGTATTAATATGGTTACTTCACCGCGGTCCAAATTTTTTCTAATATCTTCAGTGACAGTCAGTAGAACCGTTCCTGTGTCTTCAGTTCGAAAACCTGACTGAATCTCGTCTAAAATGTTATTTTTCATTAAATAACTTTCTATTTAATTTCGAGCCAATTTCTCAAGCACTTTTGAAAGTGTTGGAAGTCATTTGTTTATTCGAAAAACTTTGAATGACTTATAACAAGTAATTTTTGTATTCACCTAAATTTGAATGACGAATAACAATATATTCTTTCATTTGACGTAAATAAATGACGAATAAATTGCTATTCTTTTATTCGAGCAATACTGATTGACGAGTAACAAGTTTTTTTTAGTTCACCCGTAAACAAATAATGAGTTATTCTTTCACTCTAAAAAAATAAAAACAATTCAAATTACACTTTTTTGTTCTTGGTAGAATAAATAACAAATACGGTTATGACTTTTTTTGCTGTGATGAATAATACAGTCGAATGTGAATTGTAGTTGTACTGTTCATATTTAGAATATAATTATCATCTTATGTAAGAATATACAAAATTAATGAATAATTATATTGAACAGTAAATGTCGATATTCTTAAGGTTAACTGTGGATGTATCTTAAAAATTAAGTATCACTGGAAATTGTTTATTGTATGTTTTATGACATACATAAAATTTCATGAGTATACGTATTAATACTAATATAATACGGTTTCTTCAGATTTTCACTCAAGATATTCAATGAAAAATTATTAACAATTCATAATAAAATTTGAATGACTGGAGTCAACATCTTATCTTCATATCATTTATCGTGGCACATGAGAGAAAGAATTTACTGAAGTGGTGTAAGTGATATAAAATGTTTACAAACCATTCAGAATGTATTAATGTACTTTTGATTTTTTAACGATCAAACCCTTATGAATAACACCGTTTTAGAGATAATACCTATGTCGATAATTTAAAGGTATAATTATAAAAAATGTGTTTCCATAATGAAACATCCATACGTCAAAGTATTTCTTAAGTAAGATTTTGGATAATATATTTTAGGTCTTCATATTCCCGTACTTTAAAAATTGTTTCTAAACCCAATCTTGTACTCAAGCTTTTGAGAATCCTGTCACTCGTAATTGAGATTGAAGATAATCGTTCTAAATTGCATCAGTAAAACCATAGACACTTATTACTTAGAACGTGATGATACCTGACGTACACATATTAGCCATATTAGCTGAATTATGACACGCATTTCAAAATGTATTCTTTATTGCTTATCACAAAATGGTGTCATACAATATTACGGGGTTTGTAATAATTATAAGGAGCACTTTGTGTATAAATTCAGAAGGGAACAGAGATAGGCGTTAGAATTCATCTCTTAACATTAAAAATAATAAAATTTTAATGAAGTCTCACACTACCCACTCGGCGCAACGTTATTCCATAGCATTAGAGTCATAGACGACATGTCATAATAAAGCAGAGGATTTTCGTTAACCTTTTCTATTATATGTATTAAAATTTATATAATACTTACAATGCACATGAGCATGCAACGAGTATTATCTCTGCCAAATCGCCACACTGCGGCAACCAGTGGGAATGCAAGAGCAAGCCTCATGATTCAACATTCACGTCCTTTACATAACTTACATACAAAACTTGGAAGCTTGCAATTGTAATCCAACTTATATAAATTATGACAATACACTTTCATCTTCATCATCAAGAAATGGGAATGGACAGGTGTTGGGATGCTGGGATACTTTGTTTCAAATCATTAATTCTCTCGAGTGGGAGAGAGAAACATATTGTTCGATCGAGCAGGGTTTTAATACACGTTCTAGAGTTCAGAGGTATTGTGGGAGGTACGACGCTACCACTAGGCCATTCATGTCAGTAATGTCACTTTCTCATATACGTTGGATAAAGAAAGTATTATAATTGTGAAAAAAAATTTCTCAAAAGCGAGATTTCGACGGAAATATCCATATTGGTTATGCCTGATTCAGAAAAAGTTGTTTTTGGCGTAACGTCCGCCCGTCTGTGCGCAGCGATTCTGAGTAAAAGGATGAATATATTTAATTCATATTTCGTATTTACGGTAGAATTTACTTGTGGCCGATGCACGTGCTCTAATTTCTTTAATTTTATGACATAGTTTACTTCACATGCAGATCAATGTACACTTTCGAATGTTTCTCAAAAACAGCTCCAACGATTTTGCTTAAATTTTCTGTTCGTAAGTTCAATTAGTATGCATTACATCCGCATTAGCGGTATTTCGCTTGAAAGTTTGATATAGACGCAGTAAAATAATTTCTGTCTGCTACACTTACACATTAGAATACAGTTTAAAGGAGCTTGACTAATATTTAGCAGAGTAAATGGACCAAGTAGACGTAGAATACACTATTCGTAAATTGAAATGAAAGATATGATAAAATACATAGGAGGACAGCAAACGCATTGCAAATATGAAAATACACCAATTTTGGTCTACAACGAAATTACATTTACATACCACTTATTCAATATTTTTGTCACTATATTCTGCAGATGGAAAAACGTATATGAGAAAGTATATGCAATGGTTTTGCATCACTAGTTCTATTCTCCTATGAGTTGACATACTAGTTGTTACATGTCAGCATATCCTCGAAAGTAGTTGCATTCTATCGGTATTTTGAAAAATGACTTGTCTAGGAGGAATGGTGTCCAAACTATTGATAGTTAAAATCTTTAAAATCTTTTTATTCTAAGGAGAATATAATGTGAAAATATTATTTAGTTTTGTTCACTCCAATAAAACTAATGAGTGTATATTTCCCATCGCTAACTCGATAACGAATGCATGGGATATTAGGATAATAACGAATGCAGATGGCGCAAGTAGGAATGAGGGACGCCAGAGTAATTGTGCAGTGCGAAAGAAAACGTTTAAAAAAACCTGCATCTCTCTTCTTTTGACATGCAGCGCCTAGGGGGAGCGATAGGGGGTCATTAGGGGGTCTCTTATGGATTTTTTACACAAAATGTATACAAATTGAAAAGTTGTAACTAAACAAAATATAACTAATTTCATATGATGTTGTTTTCATCTCACGGAAGAGAAAGGATAAATTATTTATAATAGGTTCAACATAATTGTTGATCAATGTGCTCGCGGTTGGTATTCAATTCCAGTACCTCAATAAAGTGTAGGGTTGTTGGTGTGATACAACTACATTTTTGAATATTTTACTTGTTTGCTTTTTAATAAAGTATCACAATGTATATATTACGTGTTTCTACGTATCACAGACCTTCTAAATGTGTAAGTTAAAAAAGTACTGTAATATTTTCGAACGTTTATTTAATTCTAGTGCAATTAACGTGTATCATTTTATAGTATAATATTATAAAATTTTACGATCCTTTTTGGGAGAAATCACTGTGGGTTTCACTTCAGAAAGTTTCCCAGAGGGTCAGAAATTAATGTTAGCTTTTTGCAGGAACGTTGTGAAGTGAAATAAATTATTTTCTGTGAAAATGGTAGTAAAACTTTATAGCTTAGTTTATTGACTAGGTGTACTATGAAAGGTGAGGAGGAATAGAAGTGTTGGAAAAAGAGGGAAGAGGATTGAAGGGGTTCCGAATTCAGAAACTGTATTCTAAATTCTCTTGGTAACCCTATCATGCTTCATCCGTAGTCGATTCAAATAATAAAATATTCTGCTCCACTTATTGCCAGAATCCCTTGACGAAACCCAGATGCAATTAAATGTATAATTTAACACCCAGCAAAAACAGATGAAAGGGGGTGTTGATCCAGAGTTCTTTTCAACTTTTGAAAGGAATCCCGTAAACCAACTAAGGATGAGATTTCAACATTTGTTCATACCATGCCAGGTAATATCCAATTATTTATCATTAAATGAATGTATTTGAATTATAGTGATACCTTACGAGTCACATTCTATGTATTTTTATACATTTTATAATTTTCCGCTTTCATATCAATTAAAAAAGTTAATCAAAAATATTCATAATATTCTAAGAACTTACAAACACGCATTAAAATTAATGTTGAGGGACCAATGACCCCAACCCCTGTGCCCTCCACATATCCAACTCCAGCAGTCAATGTTACAAATCAGCTTTAACATGTGTTAATTAATTATGCTCTCCTGCCAAACTCAAGGCAAGTAACTGCCCGCGTCCACCTACTATTAAGAACTAATGTGGTAATATCGTTTAAGAAAATGTGACTGCTAAGAATGATAAACGTACTTAAACTTTGATTTTTTGAGGGTGGATGGGACAAAGTGACAAAGATTTTTACGTTTAAGTCGATTTGTACTCGCCAACGTTTCTATACCTATTTGTATCTTCATCAGGTCTTGTAGGACTTCCTTCTAAATTCATACATTCGAAAAAAAAAATCCAAATACTCACATTCTAACACACAGCAACTTACTCAGTCATTCCGAGGACACTACTCTTAATAAAACTACTCGTACTCAGTATTTCCGAGGTCAGTAACAAGTTGTAGGATGTTAATTTCTAGTCCCCACTAAGTATCTTCATATTATTCATTGAAATTTATAACTAGTTAATCACCCTTACACTTATTATTTCTTATGAAAGTTTGAATTAATTCAATTCCTTCAGTTTCAATACGAATATTATTTAATTTTGCCTCAAGTTTGTTTTGGTGATGTAAAACTTGTTTTGCTCGGGTAACTAACATACGAGTATATGTAGTAAAAGGCGACCGTTATGAATCACTGTTCTAAATCAAATATTAAAGAAAAAATAAACTCAATTTTGGTATGAAATCGTGTACGAGATATTTTGAGACTACATAAACACTAATACATTATTTTCTTAATCTGAGGGTTTTCTATGAATTGAGACTACCTCACTTCATCATGTCAAAGGAAACATCTGAAGACAATGTTTCCCTAATTAAATTTCATGCCTTCCTCTCTACTGCAGCAGTCAAGGGCAAACTAACTCTGATGATTCTAAAAGAGGGAATTTACGCCCTCCTTTGCAACACTGGAATAGCAAATAATGTCCTGCAATCGTTCGATAAGAATCCTCTAGGACAGCATGGCCGTCCAGAGAGGCGTGGCCTCCGCGAACGTCTGTGGGTGGAGTCTTCCTTTTCCTCATGCCATACACACGCTACCTAGTGGGGAAAGAGTGGACTGATAACTTGCCTTCGTTCATCTAGAGACCTCTACAGGAATTAATTATCACTATAACTATGCGTAATGTCGTTGGCATAATGACTTTTGTGTCCGCAATACAAATTGTTGATAGAAGTAAAGCACCTTAAACAAAAATTTATGATGGCCTTTTGCATATGAAAACAAGAAGACTATGTTTAAACAATTATAAATAATAATATATTTATTTAAATAAGTCTTCTGTCTCAATATCATTATTAAATTGATTTAATAACTCAAATTTACTAACATCAAGCAACAAACCTATTCATAAAACTAAGTTTAATCTTTTATAACAAAAACAAAGAGTATAAGTTTTAAGATCATACACCGTGTACTCCATATATGTAGCAATTATTCAGTTGTATTCGTAATTACAACGGTAAAGTCATTTCATGTTCAAATTGCTGAGACCTTTGTGATCATTTGAAATTGTATCTGCTTGTTTTCCAAACGAAATAATTTGACGCAAAATAAGTTTCGTAATTAATTATGTACGTCATTCATTTGGTTTAGACATACAAATAAACAAGATAACCAAGACCCTAAATGAAACAACCCCAAATTTGTTTGAAGGCAACAGACGTTGAGCTATCCGTGAGAGTGTCCACGAATATAAAGAGTAACTGAGTGTTGAAGTTACGATTCAAGTGAACTCTTTCAGGACAGCATTGAAATTGAAAAAAAAAATCAATACGACATTCAGCTGGTCTCTTTCCGGAAAACTAATATATGGCATGTAGCTTCCCTGAACTTGTTCTACACTGTTTTTTTTTCTTCTCTTCTTGACCCCACTATGGAAGGTTCATTTCCAAGTTGATACTTATAAGAATTATTTAAGAAGCACAACAACCATGGAGTGGTTGAATGGTCTCATCTCATTATTTGTATCTCATCTTTTTCTTTGTATATTATTGTATTGAAAACAAACGCGATAGAAAACTAGATTTGAACGAAGTGATCGAAGTGATGAGAAAAGAAACTGTTTGCCAAAACTAACGAAAAAACAATGTCCATTATTCTTTGTAAGCAATCGCAACACTATGTAAGTTGTACTTTAATGGTTTTGTGTATTTCCATAGTTACCATTACAACTTTTCAAAGTATACGGGCTCAGATTTTATTTTGACATGAGTGTAAGCCGTTATAAATATTTAGAGTCTTTATTTTTTCCTGTTCCATTTTTATCGTATTACATTATTAATCTTCATTTTTCTGTATTTGAGTAATTTTCCTCTCTAAATCTGAAACAGTGGAAAATCACTGATTTGCAGTACATATGCTTCCACCGAGAATCAGTGAAATGTTTACGGTAGACATTTAGAAATTTATCAGGACCAGCTTCTACGAACGAAGCATTTCCTGAAGGTCATCAATAACCGAAGATGCATATATTAACTGGGGATCGAACCGGAGGGCCAAATATCTCCGCGCGCCATCGTTACCACTGAGCCATGAAGAAACTATATAAATAGGAGTGTATTTACTATATATCCTCATGGATTTTATTTCTCTAAGAGAATGAGTTTAACATAAAGAGATAATATGATTTAACGCATCAAGCAAAGAAATAGGTTGCTCGCTCCCAATACCTTACATCGTTCGTGCAGCAAAGAAAAGTCATTCGAAAGCACTACACAACAAGATGGCGTTACAGCGTGAAAGAGTAAAAAGGCACGAGAAAATCGTGCATGTAGGATAACTTAGTCATAAAAAAAAACTTTTTCTTTTATATTCTAAATAATGGTGAAATACATTATTATAATGTTTTTAAATAATATAACAGGTATTTGAGTACGTTAACAGCGAAGTGACGTAAGTAACATTCCCCTTTAGTTTTAATCGCAATCAATAAGGGTTTATTCAAGTTTTTTTGTCAAACCCCACGCGAATGAAAGTTAATAATATACGTTCACTCAATAAAATACAAATGAAATTGACTCGTCAAAAAAATTGTTTCATTGCTATTGCCCTGCATCTGTAAGGCAGTAGTAGTTCCCTATCCTGCTAGTAGAGAGCACTACAGAGTTGACTTCAATAATGACAATAGTTAGGTCAGTTGTTTCTTTCACTAATTTAGATTTAGTGGATGAGAATATGCGACACTATGATAGCGTGGTTCACGGATTCTTTCTTTGTCACTGGAACGGAATAGAGATCTTACATGTAGATCTCTAGAACAGGGGCGGACACAGAATAATATTTTACGGGGAGGGGGGTCATAACAAAAGGATATAGTATTGGGCATTGTACATAGAAAACATCCCAACCCCAGAAAAAAATTGGAAATTCTAGAGTAAATTGTAAGTTTAGGTCATCTAAGTGTTAATTAATGTGCAGTTCGGTACAGTACTTCCGAGATTATTTTAAAATTTTTGTGCGACAAGGGAAAGTGATAGATGCAAAACTTTTATTGTGATTAAAGATGCAAAAATTTAATTCGACTTTTCCAGGTACAGGAACATTAAAATTTTCAAGGACGAGAATAAAATCGGGACGCATCCACGGGAGGTTCTTAAATTCTAAAGAACTTAAATTCTGTTTAACGAAAAAAAACTGTACCAAATCGAAACTACATAGAGCATAATTTTATGATCAAAATTGATTTACAGACATATATGAAGGTTATGCAAATTCTCCAACTTCGAGTAAAATCTGAAATTTTTGACTAAGCCAGGTTCCAGCCACGAATTTTCCGCTCTACCAGGCTCTCTGTAAAACTTGTCTCCGGAATGTTCGTTCTTTTCGTAAAGGTAATCTGTGTAGTAAAACTTCCTAAAAATACAATGAACCATAAAACGGGCATTAAACGATAATTTTAGAGAAATTAATACAATTAATATTGCTGATGTGGATGGTCAATGGAGTGACAAAAAAATCATACGTGGAAGCGGGAAGTCTGGTTGTCAAACACATAGCGGACAATTGGTGGGTTCTATTTTAATTCAATCAACCTCCAGGTTTGTAGGCCAGAGTATCTAGTCTAGTCTCTAATTTAGAGACTAATAGTGGTTATTGTACAGTAATTTACTAGATTTATTTAAAAACTTTTACAAAATTTCCATACAAATATATTAAATTAGTACATCAACTATTTGAAGTACTCATGATAAGAAAGGTATTTTTTCGATTCTAATCTCGATTCCAGTTTTTTTGCTTCGACTCCAAATTCGTTTCCGATTCCTGGAAACTCAATGATTTCAGAATAATGGTCAATAGCAAATTGCGAAAAGTGACGAGTGAATAAACTTATGGTCTCCGCTTGATTACGAATTGATAGAAGGAAGCCTAAGGAACATACGGGTGAAAATTCATGTTTAGCGTAACTATACTACAACAATCAATGCAATTCAAGGAAATGAGTCTTTTAAAATGTGTTTGGCTCCTTTGTTGCGATTGGTAGTTACATACGATGAAAAGATGTGATTTACTGAAAAATCGATCATAGATTTTTTTCTTATGAGTTGTTATTTTTCTAGAAAGAGCGTTCTTTTTACCACGGAAGTGTAATGATAAGACTTCGCATCTTTAGGTTTTTATTTTTTTCATTTATATTCTGTTGAACCCATCAATGAAGTTATTTTATTGTTTTCATTTATATTCTGTTGAACCCATCAATGAAGCCATGTTCACATTCCTCAAGCCCCTCCCCCATAAATAAATCCTGGGAGCGCCCCTGACCAAACTTTCTGGTAAAAGATGGCGCAGAAGCTGCGATTTTTGAAACATTAAGTACAAGTGCTGTATACGACTGGGACTGTGAAAATACGGCTAATATTTTATCTTTACACACAATTTCAAGTTAGGATGGCACACGTTCGTGTAGTAGATTTTATACTTCCATCCTCATTGTTATGTTCGCGTTCTATCCAGTGGTTGTTTATTACTCCACCACGGGCTTCTGACATTCATCTAGACGATCACTATTACTATGACTACCAATAGATAATAGTGATCAAATAGTGAGGGACTGGTCCCAAATTAATAAAATTTATATGGAACATTTTTTTAAATTTTATCGTGGCAACAGTCTGCTTATAAGAACCCTCGTTTGATAACAAATGGAACAACATAACTTCGCAAAGCGTTCCGCTAAAACACAACCGCCATTCATAACTCGGGGACCTCCGAAGACGACTCTTCCCACGAGAGTATCATCTTTCATGCACATCGACGCCAACTCTCAAAACCAGGGCACGATGTGCGTTGCTAAATCGTTTCTACAAATATACTGCATTATATATTACTGATTAAAAATTGTTAAAATGCGTCAATGTCTTTGAAAATCATAAACGCTTTTCCGCGACTAGAAACTCATTCTCACTGGGATTTTAGGGAGGTCATGACACCCTTCTCCCCCTCTCGACCGCTCCTGCTCTAGAACGGAGTAAACGGCGGAATAAACAAGTCAGCTGCTGGTACGAACGTCCGCCATGACAGTTTCTTGGTGTTCAACCTCATCGAAATACTGGTTGTCAGTTAACCGTGACTACTTCACAGTGATCTCAATTCTACTGGTTCAAACAGTCATTATTTAACTGATTTAGATTTAGTGAGTTCGTTTTCGATTTCCTCATTCATTTTATTCAGTCATCTTCTTCCACTGATTCATGTTTGCGAATTTCATTTTTCTTCTTCTGTTTTCACATCTTCTTGTCTTCTGTTTTCCTTTCTATTCTCGGGCTTCTTGTGATTTTAAAAATTTCTTGGTATTTTCATTTTTTCGATAACTCCAAGTCACTTTTCTTACACAAAATTCGACAAAGAAGTGAATACACCTCCAGAAATTGCATCTACCCCTCAGGGCTTATTACTTACTCTCTCAAATATTTTTAAGAGCGAAAAACAAAAACACCACTTAACATCACGATAAACAATCACAGAGCTTCTTTTTTTCTTTTTTTTTTGTGGGGCTTTACGGCTCATGTCGACATCAAAGGTCATTGGAGCCCGAAAAACTTGTACAGGTAGGGAAAATGCAGTTACGCACTAGGGAGAGCCAACATGACTCTCCCCGCGTGTGGGACTCGTCGAATGATTCAACCCTACCCACTAAAAACCCTCCTGATCTACAACACACCAAAACATATCTCACAAAACACATCAAATCGAGGGGGGGCTAAAATGAAGGAGGTACATAACATGAGGGGGGACAAAGAATAAGGGGGGACAAAAAATGAGGGGTAGGACAAAAAATGAGAGGAATGAGGAAAATGAAAGATACCGTAGCCTTAATAGCGTCGGGATCGAAAAGAACAAGAGGTGACCAGGGGTGGTCAGGAAAGAGAAAGGAAGGAGCATGGCACAAGTAAGTGGAAGTAATGACAGACTCAGTTCGAGGCCCCGTGTTCGCCAAACACGTACTTACTAGATGTAAGTCCCCTGGGGAGACAGAGCTTCTTGTATATGTTTCTTATTTATTTACATTTTTATACGAGGGTAGGTAAAAAATCTGCTAATAGATGCCCTGAAGGGTCCGTATTTCAGGGGGGGGGTGGGAACGGAGTTGGAAGCGACCCACTAAAAAAAGCACCTCTCTTTACTTCACCGCTCCCCGCGGAACCACCGTTAGGCATTACTTCTCGGGAGCGAGTGAGCAAATAGCTACTCTTGGTTGTTTCTAACAGACATTTGTCTCATTCTCTCCAGAGATCGTAGCTCTTTGAAAATGCAGGCTTTCCAGTTTGCTATATTGCTCCAGTTACATGAGTTTCACGATGTTTTCTGGTGACAGTTCTTCGTCGAGACTCTCAGAGAGTTCATTTCTATACTTTTCAAATCGAGAGCATTTGAAAAAGATATGTTCTGCATTCTCGGTTTCTGTCTGACACGTTGGACATAATAGGTTGCCGATCACTTTAAAGCGATGTTGGTATGCTTTAAAACACCCATGCCCATTTAGTAACTGGGTGACGTAGTGATCCAACTTACTATGCTCTCTTTTGACCCATATCTCAATGGTAGGTACTTGTCGGTAAGTCCTACATCTGAAGACTGCCACGTCGTTTGCCAAAGCGCGAATGTCTTCTGCTTTTCGTCTACAGTGACTGTGTGCTGGAAAGTTTGACGGTCCTCTTTACCACGTCGATAGGTTCTGACCTGCTCCTCTGCCAGAAGGTCAATTGGTGGTATTGATGCCAGAACGCAAGTTGCATAATATGACTTTGTACGAAAGGTATAAATGACCCGTAGTAGTACCCCTCGTCCACACGTTTTGACCGCTAAGGACCAAATCGGAACGGTGTACAGTAAGATGGAAGCAACCACGCTCGGTAGGAGTTTTCACCGGTGTTGCCTGGGGTCTCCAACGTTGGGCATTAATCGCGCCAATGCGTTAACCACCTCTGATACCTTCTCACCGGCATTACCGAGCTGCTCATCAAATCGTAACCTCTCACCGATTTGAATACCTAAGTATTTCACACAATGATGGGACGGAATATCACAGCCACCAATTCTGAGATTAATTGTCTCTCTTGCTAGACTCAGGTTTGCCGGATCAAGTCAGGTGGAAGTTGCGTACAGACTTGAGAGTCGAGACGGGTGGTGCAGTGGATAGTACACCTGCCGCCAAAGATCCCGGGATCGAGTCCCGGTCCGTCGCAATTTTCACCTGGCTGTTGACGTTGCATCCACAGTAGATCTTGATTTCCTGAAACCGTATTGGTTTTCGGAGAGACTATGATCACTCTCCGTCAAGGCTTCCAGTCGGTTGCAAATGATACGATCTAGTACCTTACCAACAGTATCCAGCATAAAAATTGACCGATAGGAGGACGGTTAATTTGGTGATCCTTTTCCTTTATGTATTAGGACGAGATATTGTTGCTTCGAAATGGCAGGAAATATCCCTTCTCGCAGACAGACGTTATATGTGTCCAGGAAGATCTTCGGTTGATTCTGAATAGTTTCCTTGAGGACCTTGTTGGGTATGCCATCTGGGCCGGGTGCTTTAGAGTCTTTCAATTACTTGCAGGTTTGGAGTAGTTCCTCTTTGGTGATTTTATCTACTGAAATTGGACAGTCATTGATGCTTTGTGCACAAATTTCAGTGTTTGTTAGTTGATATAGGAATACAGGAATAGTGTGGAGACTATCCTTTCCAGGAACTGAAAGCAAGATGGAGGAGAATTAGATATGTCCTTTAATCTAGCCATTACAATTTTGTATGGCATACCCCATGGATCACAGTCCACCTCGCTGCGTAGTTCTTTCCAACTACGCTTCTTGCTGATTTTAATCACCTTTCGCAGCGTTCGCCTGGGTTCCTTATGTTCGTCGTTCAGACGGTCATAGCTTGGACTCCCTCTTGCTCGTTGGGCGTGTCTTAGAGTGCGATGACAGTGCCTCCGGAGTTCAGCTATTTCCTCATTCCAGCAGTACACCGGTTTTCGACACAGTATTCCAGATCTCGTCATTGATGCATCACAGATGTCGGGGGTGATTTTATTTCGTTACTTCACTGGTTCTCAACTGAACTGTTCCACAACGAATTCCCCTTCAAAATAAATAAGTTAAAAGATCAGGAAAAGAACGAGTTTTATTCTTATGAAAAATAGAGCGAAAACTGAATGCTCGTAGAAATAAAAACGTGGAAAACTATCTTGGTGCCAACGACAGCACGGCACGTCAGAATCGTCAGCAATTCTTGAAAGTACAAATGTTTTTGCAGTAAACTCACGAATTTGGAGTTGTAGCAAAAAAAGTTTTAAATTTAAATTTCTTTTTTATTCAAACAAGAAATAAGAGATCTACGATTTTTAACACATGGGATAAAAGCACCAACATATAACCCAAACTTTATTCACCCATTATTTGATAAATTTGTCGCTTGCCTGATAGCCTTTACTTTATATTTGGTTTTAGTCACCTTATTTTATACAGAAAAAAATCTTCACACGGTCATGTTTCGACACTGAAGTTGCGTTCAAAATTGTTAAAGTCTGTTTCAAGTTTGTTCAAGTTTTTTCATTACGCACATATACGCGTGGTCATTGATATTTTCCTTGACCCTATTGTATACCGAGTAAAGTCCGTTCCAAGACTGGGGACCTAAATCTAAATTTTCGAAAAAAAGAACTTGACTGTTCAAAAAGGATTCAAGTTCACATTCCGATGCAATTCTAACTTCTGATTAATTTTTACCGTACGAGAATCACGCAAAGATCTCCTCCGTACTTCATTGAGAAATATTTTAGGCAAATCTACGCTTTACCAATTACCAATCGCATAATGACAATGCACGTGGAGCCTTGACGGCCATGACGCATGCTTTACCTTATGACTTTCATCCCTCTCACCGACATTAGTATCTCACGTAAATATATGAAACTTTATACAAATATATTGTAGCTGTCATAGCTGCAGTCCGCGCACCCAACGCACCAATAACTATGACGTTTAGACGCGCGTCACGGGATATAAAGAAAGGATCTTCTCGAACGAGAGTCAAGGAAAAACTAGTTTGGAAGAGTTCATAAAAATTTGTAATGGGGTTTTTGATTCGGATCGTGCGATGTGCGTTGGGAAGAGAGTTTAGTTGACGCCTCGTAAAATATTTGTCGTGAGATTTGTTTCATTCCATACCACTCAGGATCTGAAATGTTGAATTGCTCATGCGTCCTTGACTTGAGCTGATCTCTTGACGTTAACTCTGGCGCACCTGCTCTAATCTTGTGCACATAATAGCACCTGTTGAAACATGGACGTTTGATGTTTCTGCTTGCTAGAAGATGTGGCGATTCCCTGGTTACTGATTTTGAGTTGCTTTCAATCTCCGTCATTAAATAGCACACGTTAGTATGCATGTTTACCTGGATCTCACCTCAGAAGATAAACAGAGAAACGTTTGAATTTTCGGTACTTATGAGTGATAATATGCTTACAATCATGGATCAGGAATTGATTGAAAAACAATGTTACTATTGTTGTTTTTTGAAATACTGATGAACCAAATAATTACATTAGACTATTATATTTTTGATCTACAAGTGAAGTACCATTTCAAAAGAGTTATAAGAAAGAAAAGTTAAGTAGAATCAATAGGTTTATATCTACATTTATAAATAAAATTAATTAATTGCCAAAAATACTTACAAACTGCCTATGATAATATGATGGACAATAAACTAATTAACACTCCGGAAGCAAGAAAACAACCATCCCATCAATTCCCATCAAGGGCCCTAAGGCAGAGGCGGATTTAACATTATAGCACACACGTAAGATAAGAATAACAGTAGTCCGGTGTTGTAATATATCAAAATACCAACAAATTTGTTTTCTATAATTATAAATTATTTAATTATGTCACCAAAAGTCTCGTCAAATAAGCTTTTCTTTTGTCTGCCTATACTGAACTATTGTGAAGTAGTGCAGTAATGTTCAAGTTTGGTGAGCGTGTTTGGATATTTGATATTTCCCTTAAACGACGTTTTCAGAGGAACTAATGTTATTGTTACATTTATTTTGTGTCTTATTTATTAATGTGAATGGTGGAATATTTCCCACTTTCCTGTGAGTCGATTGCACCATAACCATATCATCAAAACACCGTGACATTTTTTT
>NNCF01129947.1:659937-698881 GCA_002313205.1 Laupala kohalensis | reverse complement strand
ATATATATATAGTGAAAATTTAAATTTGTTTCGAATCATTTAGAATAGTTTACTGTTGTCTATAATTGTTTCTCTGTGATTGTTTATCCTGACGTTGAAAGGAGAATTTCTAACGCATTATTTTTAAATTCACCGATACCATCGTTTTTATCCGGAAATATGCAAACTCACAAATAGATGTTCAAAAAGGTGAGAGGCTTGCAAATATATCGAAGATGTTACCTTAAGTATAAGAAACAACACCCGGTTCACCCTGAGCAATAATACATACAAGGAAAGCATGGAACAAACAATAAGTTGGAATGGAAATGGAGACATCTGATCATATCATATGGGAGTTTGATCTCAATGGACCTGATATATAATGCGAAAGAAAATAATGGAAAAACTATAACAAAATAATCTTGATACCAAAGATAATTGCGAGAAATTTTAAAATTATGCGTTAGAAAATAGGGATTGGATGATACTCCTCTTTTTAGAAGGGGCGGAACAAGTGAACGTGTAGCAACGCGGTACAGCAGAAATAGGAGAGGACATAAGCATTATGACCCTAAACTCTCTAATCATTCTAATGTAGTCAGGGTGTCACTACTAACAATGACTGAAATAAATGAATAAAAAATTGACAACAGAGCTGAATTTCATAATTAAAAACGTAATCTGAAATAAGACATGTCATCACGTTTGTGTTAGGCTTGAATTATTGACCTACAAAAACGTTCCCGTCCGTAGCCTCATTCGGCTGTAGATATTCCATTCCTCATGAAACCGAATCATAAATGGCAGCAACGGAGACGTTACAGAAGTTCATGTCGTCTCGGTGGATACATTTTCAAAACTTAACTCATCTGGTTAAAGATAATATTTTCTCATTTTTTTGTGGGAAATGTTTTATTGTATTTATATATTCATACACATGTCGTATCATGAAATACCATTCTCCGCGTATAAATGGATAATGTTAAATCGCACTATATGTAGGTAACTCAACAAATGTCGCAAAACTGCAATTATAATTAAAATAATTTTCTGACAATTATTTCAGTTTTCGACGTAATCACCCTCTACATTCCGACACTTATCTCATCTCTCTGCAAAAGTCTTTGAAGCCGGTGGCAAAGAAGTCTTTTGGTTGCTGTCATTGACCACGTGTAACCTCTTGGATTACGGCATCGTGTTTCAAAATGACGAGCGCCCCCCCCCAAACGATTTTTAGGGGCCCACACAGATGAAAATCGGAACTGTGCGGTGGATGTTCCATGCGTTGCCAACGAAATGTTCGTAACAGCTCTTGTATTGGTCTGGCTGTGTAAGGACAGGCATTGCCATCGAGATGAATCACTTCCTTTGCCAGGAGTCCAGTTTGCTTACGCGAACGACCAGTAGGAGTTCCCGTAGACTGGTGCAATACGACGCGGCATTCACAGTCTCACGGTGAGGCTGGAAATTCTGCAGTATTACCCCTTGCATGTCCCAAAACATGGCGAGCATAACCTTGCGGCCAGATGGAATCATCTTAATTTTTTTTGGGGGGTGGCGGGGGAGGGGGAGAGATGGCATGTTTTTATTCCATGAAAGATAAATTGCTTTCGGATTGAAAGTGGTGAACCCAAGGCTCGTCTCCCGTAAATATTCGTGCCATTAAGTACCGAGTGAGGTGCTCCAAGGACCGACACATTCTGTTCTTTATGTATTCTTCAGAAAACTGGCGGCACCCATCGTGCACAAACTTTACGAAAGTGCAAGTGCATAAACAGGATATTCCATGCGGTTCCAAATGAACAACTTACAGCATGCGCAAATCTACAGCATCAATCGTCATAGCACGGTCATTACAGATGATTTGTTTCACATGCTGCACTGTAACTACAGTTGATACCTCCGCAGGATGACCAGAACTCTTCCCATCTCTGATTCTTTGCCTTCCATTATTAAATTTATGGATCTAATCCAAAACATCTCTCCGCGAGAGAAACAGTTGTCACCATACACGGGATGCATTTCGCGATGCACTTGTTCTGTGTTTATTCCTTTGGCCCACAAAAATCCCACACGTTCATGCTGTTCTTCTCGTGCTCTCTCATGGATCACAACCGCCATCGTGCACTAGCTGCCTTTGATTGACTGCGTGCCTATAAGATGTCATGCAACCTATGCGGCAAGCCTACATATGCTGCCATCTGCTGGCAAAAATATGGCATCTGCTCATAATTTAAAACTGTACAAGGGGACCTAACGTTTGCGATATATATTGACTTGCCCTCGTACGTTGAATATTCGTATTATTAATCGCAGTTTTCCACCAAGTAACTTCATAAACAACCAAACACTTTTGTATACTTAGTCCGTGAAAACTAGAATAACGTTACATGATAATTTATAAAAATTTAATGTACATAATTTATTTACAAAATGACTGTCCTCTCTGCGATGACTCGTAATAAAACTTAAATATCGAACTTCGTGAAGAATAGAGACCCTACTAAATTTATTACAGTGAAACATTATTAACTGATTTATTTTATGCTTATCAAAGATGATGTAGTTGTTTTGCTCCCAAAAGGAGATATGTTTTACAAAAATTTGGTGTGTTTCAAACTATTTAGTTATTTGATGAATAATCTCCCAGATTTAAAAAATGAGCATTAATACTTTAAGCAAAAGGAAATTCTATATGTTATTATCGATGGATTTTAAACGAGTTGGAAACATTTATTTTTTTTTGTTGGGGTTTTAGGGCTCGTCAACATCGTCATTAGAGCCCATTTGGAAACATTATAATTATATATTTACCAATAATAGACAACGATTTGTCTTAACATCGACGTTGAAGTCATTAAAACATCCATTTATATGAAAGTGTAAATATGAACTACAACCCTGATACATCTTCACTTCCGTGTCACGAGAAGGATTGAATCAGGTGCAGTTATTTGTTAAAAAACAATTTTTACCAACTTCTAACGTAATTCTAATGAATTATTTATACATTAAAACTAAATAAAACATTAAATATGCTTACTAATGATATAAACTTCAAGGTCTTAACTCTCAAAAAATTAAAGTTATGGGCAGAACTGTAAATTTTGTCAGCCCGCCTCAATCTCGCCTACACCGTATACATAAAATCATTACCCATCTTGAAAACTCGAATCTATAAGTCACAGTCTGTAAAACCCTCGTATATAAGAATACTTATACCGCAAAATAAATCATATGGAAGCAATCATTAAGACAACTGACATTCAGACCAGTCAGCTCTGGAAAGGGTGAAAAGTGGTAAGTAATGCAGATTTTTAACTTCCAGTTCTCAGGTAATAACGGCGTGCAATCATTAGGTTCCTTTATTCCAGCCTAAGGATTTACGAACATTTTTTCCACTTTTCCAGCCATTACAAAGGTTTCTGCCTGATACTTTTGCGTGAAATTAAGTAAACTCTATCACAAGTAGGAGCATAATGTGTTACAGTCAAAAACCCACTGCACAAAAAACTATCTTGAAAAAAATACCACACTCACTCTCCCATACGACATTCTTCTACTTAACATGTCTNAAAAAAAAAAAAAAAAAAGAATTTCTTTAAAAATATTCCCGAGTGAATACTAGCAAAAGAGAAGAGAAAATTAGAATGAAATATTGAAGAAAATATTAAGGCTTTCTATATTCATACTCGAACATGCAATTTCTGCTATTATATAAAAACTACTTATTCTGCAAAGTATTGTTTTTAGTACTATCCTTGTCACGTTCACTTAAATAAATCTATACTAGTTTATCTGATAATTCCATACAAAACTGTAAATTTTGAAAATTTTATTACATCAGTTCTTGGTTTTTAACAAAATTATTTTACATTATTTTTACTTCAATTATCATCACTGATTTTAGTTTTTTTTTAAATTACTCATTATAAGGTTTAACCATTCCGCACCAAAATTTTCCGTTCATATGGACCCATAAAAATCAACGAAAGTACGTCTTTCCAAAAGTGGTCCGAAAATTTTTATTGTCAAAATTCATTTTAATCCATTTCCACGTCTAAATTCAAATATTTGTAAATACTGCAAAAGATGAGTAGTACACTGAAATGGAGCTCTGCTATCTTCCAGATATTCGGCAGCCAGACAGTTGCGTTTAGTGCTGAATTTCCCGTTTCAGGTTCTGCTTCTACTTGTATTCCTTCTTCTTCCTCGTTCTCTTTCACATTGAAACACGAAAAGAATGATTCTTGTTGTAGTTTTACGTAGTGAGAAACATACATTATCGACTACCTGTACTGCATATGACAAATAATTGGATACGGAGTAAATTAATGAAGTCACTTGATTAGTGATTTTATTTTTGTCATTTACTAATTGCGTTCAATCATTAATAACTTCGAAATTCTTCGCGTTACAAAAACAATAATAAGAATACCATATTAATGCTAATGTACTGTGAATATTGAATTTGGTTTTCGAATCATTTAGAAGAATTTACTATTGTCTATGTAAATGGATATTAATAGAGTTTCCTAGGGTTTCCGATAATATCTCATTCACATGTTCTTATTTCAGTGGTTTGGTCATGTTTGGAAGTATTCTCTAAATTTTATTTTTAGAACATTTATTACAGTTTTTATGATTCAAAATCATTCAAACTTCATTATCATGGGAGGGGGCAGGTATTGAAGAAATGTTTGTATCACAAGTAGGTCTCAGGTTGTTTATCTTGATGTTAGGTGGAGTTTTTGTTTCTCCGACATAAAAACATTTACGGAAAGTGAGCGCTAGAAATTAAATAGAAGTTGCATTCACTTGATTGTCGAATTTTGTGTAAGAAGTATGTGACAGGGCTCGTAAATGAATTAGAATTATCATTTATATTGCTTGATTTTCACCAAGGTGGTTCACAACGGTTTTGCCGGCTGTTAAAGCCTGAGGAGCGTAGCTGTCTTCTTTGGAGTTTCTTAATAATTTTAGGACGTTTTGGTGTTTTATATTGATATATAAAGGGAATTTTATGAATAGGAATTGTATGCAAAAATTGGAGGGTGTGGTTTTGGCTTTAGGTCGGAACCAGTTCTTTTAGAATCGTAATTATTATTGTCGATATTTGGATATTCGCGTGCCTCAGTACCTTTGCTTCCATTCTTCTGGAAAACATTCATTGTTCAGTTGTACCATTAGGTACGTCGGATAGCAAGAGCGTACTGTCAGCACTAAACGCTGACATTTATTATCATTTATATTTAGCATTAACAAGTACATTTTCTTAACAAATACTTGTATATATACTATAAAGATAAATTTTTTTGTAACAAATCACTTAGAAGAATTTACTGTTGTCTATTTAAATGGGTATTAGTAGACGTTCCAAGGGGCCAGATAAAATCTCATTCATGTATTTTTCGATCAGTGTATTGGGAATATTTGGGAGGAGGTTCCAATTTTTTTTTGTAATTGGTATATTTTTTATCATACAAACTACATGCAAGGGGACAGGTAGAGAAGAACTGGTTGTATCACAAGAACCTCTGTGATTGTTTATACTGATAAACAGTGGAGTATTTCTAACGCAAATATTCAAATTCCCCGTAATTATATTTTTACCAAGAAATTTGGAAGCTTACTAATGCTTGTACAAAAATGAGAGAGAGACTTACAAATATACACAAGATATAACTACAGAGAATAAAACATCAAATAGTTCATCCTGAGTCCACTGTTGATAGAATTTCCAAAGGTCATGAAAATCTCAAGAATATCTGTAAAGTACAGGTAAAGCATAGGACAAACAATAAGTTTGAATGGAAGTAGAGAAGACAACTCACATCTTAAAGAAGTTTGATCTGTATGAATCTAATAAGTCGAGATACCTAAAGACAATAATACGGAAAAAAAATATTGGGAGTAGCCTATTAGAAAAAAAATTGCTTGAATTAAAAAAAAATTACAGGAAACTTTAAAATTATTCGTTGGAAATACATATTTTAAGTAATGTTTTTACTGGTTACGCATACGCCTTCTCTTGGAATGGGCGGGAAAAGTGTACGCGTGGCAACGCGTTCCATCAGAGATTGCAGATATTAAAGAAGCATAAAGAACAAACAACTCTCTAATGATCCTATCATAGTCAGGGGGTAATACTTGCAATGACTGAAATAAATGAATAAAAATTTGATAACTCAGAGTTGAATTTAATAATTAATAACGTAATCTGAAATAAGACATCCATCTCGTTAGTCTTAGGCTTGAATAATTGACCTCCAAAAACGTTCCCATTTGTAGCCTCATTCGGATGTAGATACTCCATTCCTCTTGAAAACAAATGCTAAATGCCAGCAACGGAGACGTTATATAGGATCACGTCGTCTCGTTTGATGAATTTTCAAAACGTAAGTCATATGAATAAAGTTTTTATTGTTTACATTTTTGTGGGAAATGTTTTATCATATTTACAAGTATACACAGGGTATGTCCGTGATGATGGTTACAAACTTTCAGGGATGATGGAGGAGGGCATATGGATCAATTTGAGATGAGGACCCATATTCCGGAAACGATTGAGTCAAAAGTTATAAACCGCTGACTTCAGTCGGTTTTGAACCCGCTAACTTGATGTTAGTAGAGAAAAGCGTACTATACAGTACACCACTGAGACTGGCAGGCATAAGTTAAAGCGAAAATCAGTCTGATACCCCCGACAGTGGAATACATGTGCTAAGATTGTAGGGTAGAAATTCCCGACAAGCAGAAGAGGCTGGGATAATAACTCAACTTTTCCAATACAGATGGCGTACTGTGTTCTGACTTGATCGGTGTACGATGTCCGTAATGTAGGCTGTAATTTGCATCCAGTGAGTCTGGTAAGTGTTGGTTCTAGTGTGAAATGTACAAAATGTACAATGTATAAATGAATTAAAATTATTCAATAATCGTACTTCTTTCCACGCTACCTATGAGGTAGAGTTCTCGGCACATTTTCTTTATCGTGGTATCTCCTGAACTCTCTGTATCTCGGTCTGTTTGGATTTAAAAAACGTACGAACTTGTTTGCCCGGGACAAACCGCGTCTTAGTAGATAAAACTACCTGTACATATGACCAACTGCGACGGCTGACGGAGACCAAATGACCAAGAGGACCGAGATTGTGTGTTTTGAAAGGATAAAAGAGGGTGGGGAGCGGATTTAGATTGTCACGTGATGTGCGCTCACGTGATCTTAACCTCTTAAGAAAAAGAAACAAGCGGAGACACATTCTCTCAAACACGTTGTAAAACATACTCTCCTCCTTTTTTTGCACATGCGTCATGGTATGCATAAGTGATGCTAAGAAAAAATAATAATGCGAGTAGGAGCGGACCACATGAGGATTGTAGCGGGTGAAGAATGAAGATTCTGTTCAAGTACAATAGCTGATGGCATGTTATCATTTGAAAACTAAACAGATTACATTTTTTCATAATTTGTATTTTTTCATTCAAAACGAAATGGACTTCATGGCAAAGATTTTTATATAGTATGATCATCACTTACTGTGCAATAGTGTGTTCTTTGTGCCCTAGGACTATTTTTATTTGTTGCCCATCTTTGTTCAACAGAGTTCAAATTTGAGAAAAGATCACGATGAAAAGTAGCTTGACTTTCACTATTCTAACTTCACATATCAAATTACACATGAAGTCGATGAGTCTTATTGTATTCTCATGCAAAAGTGGTTGTGAACAAAGACGATTGTAATGAGAAAGGGGTCTTGTCATATTCCTATTTTGACATAAAGCGATAATGTCTTCTATAATGCTACATCTAAGAAACTTCTGGTTTTGAGCAATCAGTCTGCGATGATAGAAACTCATGAGGGGTGGTGTATTCGTATAATGATCAAAATCAATGCTTGGAAACGGTGGATGATGGTGATCGTGAATCACACGCATGCGTTCCAGCAACTGATCATGATCAAGAGGTTCTTTCTCCACTGTTACCCTACTGTTAAGGAAACATCGGCATACGGTTTGCAAGGTGTGTTCTATGTGTTTGTAGATGACATGGCAACAGCTTGTCTTTGCCATGTCATCTTATCGCTTTCACTTGTATCCTTGGAGAGACAGCTTGGACATGCGCTTATCACCGCGTTCGATGCGTTATCCTGGAGAACCTCCATTTTTTTAGAAGAAATATCATCTATATCATGTATTAAATGATGTATCTCTCAGCGATGTCTAGAATCACATGACAAACCGTATGATGATGGGGGTTCGTACACACCGCGTAACGAACCATGTGACATCTCACTGCGAATTGCCTGTATCAGATTCGTTGCGATTCAGGCGAATCTTATGCATCTGTATTGTACTAATATCGATGATATCGATTCGCTACGTGATTTCGATACTTGGAACATTCGTCTTGCTCTGCGCATGCGTGGAGTTGGTGGAGCTGGTGTGGTCGAATGGCGAGTGGATGAGGGAAGGAAAAGGTAGTAGGGAATGGACAGTATCGGAAACTGTGTGGTTCCCAGGTTGATTAACAGACAAGGTGTGAAGTTTTCCTTTGATTTAACGGGTAAAGAAACGAGGATGAGTGAATCCGTTATCTTATTACTCGTGTTATGCTCACTATGTTAAATCGTATTGACATTTATGAAGTGTCACTGTAAGAGCGGAGGAACAAGCATTTTCCTTTGGCGGGGTGATTGTTCTACAACAGAAGAGAACGAACTGAAGGGACTACATTTCATCTACCACCTACTGCCTGCACAAGTAACCTTGAGTGGCAGTTCCAAAAGTCTGCTAGATCAGTTACTTGTATTCTGAGAGACTGTGAGCAATGAAAAATTCGTGAACCACCAGACTTTGAAAATGAAGAGATTAATTGTATGGGTTTCATAGGTTTGTGTAATTGGTAAAATTCTTGAACTATCATTGATTGTAAACAGACTCTTGAGAGGGTGAGAACATTGCTTTAGGAAATTTTGTGTTTTTTCTGTAACTTGTAATTTTCAAAGCTGACCGATATTATAATTTTGTAAATGTTTTATATGTACTTATAACTATGAAAAATGGATTGTGTTAAAGTTTATTTATGAATGTTGTGGGATAAAAATTCCCACAAGAAATCAATGAGACTAGTTTCGTAGTACAGTATGGCATGTCGGATACATGAAAAAAAAAACGTTAGTATTGTTTAGATTGTTCCAATATAACAAGATGGGATGCAATCTTGGAGATAACAATGTGAGAATAGGGGTCATCTACAGGTGTGACTAATGCATGTGTGACGATCACATTGATTTGTTCTAATAATGCTGAGGTCACTTATTCGGAAGAAACAGGAAAAAGAGTCGAACCAAACTGTTGAATGGGTGCAATGGTTGAGGGTTGACGACACATTGGACGTCGATAATGTCGACTTTGTATCAATTGTTCATTGCATGTTTTGCAGAAGGTGTCTGCACGTTATGGTGAATTTGTTAACTAATGGAATATTATTTTGTAAACAGACAGGACAAGACATCATACGTGTTTTAGATAAAGTTGATCACAACAAGAACAATCACAAAGATTCTATCTAGGAGGATATCTATGACCATTCTGCATGTTCTGGATGAATACTGATTTTTTTTAACACTATGTCTCAGATTTTCTCATATACTCTCTATTTCCCATACTGTACGTGCAAACTCATACATCACATTTTCACAAACACATAGAAATCTCTTAAATTGCGGTGAACCTCATCACCAGGTAACAAATTAATGATGTTATGTTGAATTAAAATGGGAGACAAGGGAAAATAGGGGCCGAGATTCGTATTTGGGTGTCGCAAGTTGAACGATAATGGAATATTGGCTCAGGCGGCGAACGGGATGGCACAGTTGGTAAGCGCATGAGCGCGTAAAGCATAAGTTCGAATCTCGGTCCTGTCTCCCATTTTGTTTAACAAAGTCATTACATTTTGTAGAAAACATCCGCATTTTAAGCTTTTTTCCAGAGGACGACGTATACATAAAAATGATAGCAAGGGTAGGCAATTGTAGACTCAATTGCATCGACGGATGGTGCTGTCTCAGATGCGTGCAAGGTTTTAACATGCGAAACACACGAAGTAAATAGAATAAAATTTCATAGTTCACTTGGTGGAGATATGACTTGAAAGTTTTTTTTCAAATGTTTGCATTAAACCTTCTTCTTCTTCTTCTTCTTCTTCCAAAGCACGCTTCTGTTGACACCCCGGACGCTCGATGGGTGACAGTGCATCAATAACTGNCTGTCTCCCATTTTGTTTAACAAAGTCATTACATTTTGTAGAAAACATCCGCATTTTAAGCTTTTTTCCAGAGGACGACGTATACATAAAAATGATAGCAAGGGTAGGCTATTGTAGACTCAATTGCATCGACGGATGGTGCTGTCTCAGATGCGTGCAAGGTTTAAAACATGCAAAACACACGAAGTAAATAGAATAAAATTTCATAGTTCACTTGGTGGAGATATGACTTGAAAGTTTTTTTTTCAAATGTTTGCATTAAACCTTCTTCTTCTTCCAAAGCACGCTTCTGTTGACACCCCGGACGCTCGATGGGTGACAGTGCATCAATAACTGTGTAACCTTTAGATCATACAGGTAACAGTGCCGAAAATGTTTGATGCTCGGATGTTCACGAACAGCAGGTTGCAACCGCTTGAGGACGAAGGAAACGTGTGTCGCGAGGATGAACAACGGTAGATGGTTCAGCGCTTCGTTGTCCAACAGCGTAAGATGACCTGTATTATAGTAGGCTTCGATGGCTCGACGTGCGTTTTCGGTCATGCTGCAAGACCTACTGTGTTTTCAGCACGGCTCTGCACCCTTTACGTAGTAGAAAAACACGTGTCGGTACAGGAAACCATTGTTTTCTCCTGCTTGTAACGACATCCAGTACAGGAAACCATTATTTTTTCCTGCACATAACATCCTGCGAAAATGTCCTAGCGCGGTGGACTTGTACCTATATAATACGCTACCACCACACTGTGCAGTCGTTCTGCATGCTGTGAGGCTGTGCATCATGTAAAAAATGACAGATGCCGCATCTCTTCCCCAGTGACGCATTAACGTCATGTCATAAGCATAATAATTTTTTTAAAATTTCTATAGGTTTCTTTCTTTATTCTTACAATGTAAATGTTTGTTTTTTTCGTTTGTTATTTAGATATTCAATAGTGGACATGCAAGGCTTTATGCATAAATAAATTTATATATAAATGCGTGTCTGTCCTCGAGAAAACGAAAGCTCTAGAAACTTTCATGTTTGCACCTTCTTGTGAAGAGGTGTTGTCAGAGCATGATAAGAAAATATCATTATGGTTGGCGCGACATCACCATCATTTGTACTGGAGCAGGGACGGCAATTTTGTCGCTTTTTACCGTATAGTTTAAATTAACGATTGGAAAAGACGAACATTATTTACGTGGAAAGGGACCAAAAAATATAATGGCTAATACCCTATGTCCATCGCGATGTCAACATTATTAGGGAACTTTTTCTATTTGACGTGTTGTTGGGAAAGAGCTTACATGAAATGGCAATAATTGAACTCTATGTGTTGGCATTGTACCTTTCGACAAGCGAGAAGGAAAATTTTCCTCCTCTTTCTTCTTGTTAAGAAAGTAAATATTTGTTGTTCATTTTTGTTCATATTTGATCATCACTATACTGATTTTTTTAAATTTTTATGTTCCAGAAGTGTCAAAAGAGAAAAGAGACGAAAAATTAATGAAATGATTGCTGGTTAGAACAGAATTTTTGGTTGGAAACTAGTTGGATCGCTGGTTGGAACAGAACAGAAAAGTATGACGATTGGCAGAGTAGTGACGATTCATCTTTTTTTTTTTTTGTGGGGCTTTAGGGCTCGTCAACATCAAAGGTCATTAGAGTCCTTAAAACTTGTACAGGTAGGGAAAATGCAGTTACGCACTAGGGAGAGCCAATATGACTCTCCCCGCGTGTGGGACTCGCCGAAAGACTCAGCCATACCCACTAAAAACCCTCCTGAACTACAACTCAAAACTGAAATCCCAACATATCTCACTTTACTAAAAACATTTTTTTAAAAAAGAAGAGGAAAGAGGAAAATGAAAGATACCCTAACCCTAACAGAGTCGGGATCGAAAAGAACAAGAGGTGACCAAGGGAGATCAGAAAAGAGAAAGGAAGGAGCATGGCACAAGTAAGTGGAAGTAATGCCAGACTCAGCTCGGAGCCCCGTGTTCGCCAAACACGTACTTACTCGATGTAAGTCCCCTGGGGGGTAAAGACGATTCATCTTCCATCACAAGAAGGATGTAAACAAAAAACAATTAAAGGCAATGATAAACGGGACCGGATGTTTTCTTTATCCTATTTTTTCATTATCCAATTAGGGATTTTTTCCTTTTTGTATCCTAGGTGGACAGGAATAGGATAAATCGTCAAAACAGGTTGTTTTATATCATTCACTTTATTGAGGTTTTTTTAATATATAAAATACACCTTCAAAGTGACGTTTCTCCATCCAATTGTAAAGAAAAATACGAGTAACTCCATTGCCACTCTATTTACCAGCCATTCCTGACTTATGCGATCCACCTTACCTCGTAACGTTCTCTGGTATGCTCTATGGATTGAATGTCATTCACTTGTCGGAGAATCATTCATATTCATGAGTACATGACTCGGAGGACACCCAAAGATAGCATCCACATCCACAATAGTTGTTGTTGTACCAGGATGAACAACCTGACGTAACGATTGTTCATGCTGCGCTCCCTTGACGAAGATGCGGCGACGATGACAAAATGCTTGTCGACGCGACATCCAATCATCAGAAGTAGCACATCGTGAATTTTATTTTCAAACAAATTTTCTTTTCATTATTATTATTTTTCTAGAAGGTGACGCCCTTGTGGAGGAGGGAATGCTTCCTCTACACTAATTTAAACGGTTAGTTACTCTGCTGCTATTTTTTTATAGCCCTCCGCTTCCTATTTAAGAACGATCGTGATACTTTTTGTTTCAGGTGAAAAACGAGAAAGGGAGGGGGAGGCGTTTGTGAAAGTTATGTTTATGAACGGTGAGTATCACGCAATTATTGTTGAGTGTTGAAGTTTTTTAAAACCTTTTTTTTCTGCATACTATATATTATTTTCCCAGTACACGCTGTCGACGCGATGGCTAGCAATAGCGGACAGATGTAGGTGTATGCACCCACAATCCTGGCGCAGGAATAGAGCATGCATGGCGACCCAGTGTAATAGCGTATACCTCACGTCCTTCTGTGATACGACATACAGTGATGTACATGAACTCTCACGAGTCAGTCTTCAGTAGTTAAGCGTCAAACATCCTTAGACATCGAGAAGTACTTGGCGTCATTGCATTTGGAAACAACTCTATGCATGGGTTTTTAGAGGACATCTTCCTCTGAGTCCTTTTTGGATCAGCGTTCCTTCCGCTACAGAATAGGACGAGACTCTTCAGATCTCCTTCAAGAGAACGGTGTTCCTCAGGGCTCAGTCCTGAGTGTGATCTTATTTGAAATGGCTATTAACAGCATACCATCCGCTGTAAAGAATCCTGCCCAATACTCTCTTTTTGTCGACGATTTTGCCGTCATTTGCTCATCGCAGAGTGTCACAGGCGCGGAGCGACAAATCCAACTCGTCCTCAATAAATTGTATCACTTGTCGAAGACGACTGGATTTCTTTTTTCTGCTGAGAAAACACGTTGTTTTTTCAGTAAGAGACCAAGCCTCCTGCCACAACCTCACTCGTCCTGGGAAACAGTGTTCTGAAATTCTATTCTTCTGTAAATTCTTAGGTCTAATCTTTGATCAAAGGCTGAATTGGATTGAACATCTTACAGACCTAAAAGCGAGAACATTAAAATCTATTGAAGTGCCTGAGTAGCAGAGAATGGGGCGCTGATCGCTCCTCCTTTCTCTAATTTTATCGAGCATTCATAAGATCTCAGCTCGATTATGGTTGCGTTATTTACAGCTCTGCTCGTGCAAGCTATTTAAAGAAGTTGGATAGTGTCCATCATGCAGGAATCCGACTAGTCACGGGAGCCTACCGTACTACTTCCATTCCCAGTTTGTTTGCCGAGAGTGGCGAACTATCTTTTTCCTTTTTTGTGTATGTGGGGCTTTAGTGCTCGTCAGCAGAAAGATCATTAGAGCCCTTCATCTCTTTCCCTCCGGCGACAACTACAAATGTTACAGCACTATTCCCATGTGCGTACTTTACCCGACAATCAGGTACACAACGCAGTGTTTCATCCTTCCTCTTCTTCTATCCGTTTCTACAACAATAGACTGAGAGCAACCAAACCATTTGGATATGACTCCAAACAAATTTTGGAAACCTTGAATATACACACTCCTAATGTTTTAAATCAAGATTTCAGTAAGACTCCTCCTTGGGCTTTGTACAAGCCGAAGATTAGTTTCGATCTTCTGCATCATGAAAAGAAGAACACTCCGACCGCAATGTTGAGGGTATACTTTCACCTAATCCTCGACAAAAACCGGGTCCATATCCCTGTGTTTACAGACGGGTCGAAGCAGGCCGATGGTGTAATACTTGTTCAACAATTCTATTATTTCATTTAATACTATATATACAATTATTTATTGTATATATGCATTTAAATTCATTTTATGATTATATTTTGTTAACAAATGTTATTTTTATCCCTCTTAATAATTGAATGACCACATCGACAGGGCATTTTCCCGCATCATAGTTAAAAAATCAGATAACAATTAAAATTATTTAGGTTAATTATTTTAACATCACTTATGCATGCCATGACGCATGTACAAAAAAGAGGGGAGGATGGAGTGGGGAATATTGTACAATGTGTTTGAGAGAAAGTGTCTCAACTTGTTTTTCTCTTTAGAGATTCAGGTCACACGTGACAGTCTAAAGCGCCACCCACCCTTTTTTGTCTTTTCAAACCACACACACAACCAACCCCATTCCTCTCGGTCATTTGGTATCCGGCAGCCGTCGCAGTCGCAATCACAGGTGAGCGCATGAAACACATTTTCTTTTTTCCGTGAGAATCCTCCACACCACCTCCATTTAAAAAATTCGATATTTTTTTAGAGGGTGGGGGGAGTGAAGCCAACCGCCTTGGGTATGCTCAAACTGGCACATCGTTTCTCGTCCTTCGATGATAGCGCCTGTCTTGAGAATGCTTGTATCACCAAACGTTCTTTCTATCACATCCCCACTTCGTATGGTAAGCTTATCAGTGTGTTAGAAACATCAAACGTCTCCTACTCAATAACCACAATAATATAAAAGTTTCTTTAAAAAAATCTAATAGTAAACCCAGAAGAACGGAAAAGATAATCAGAATGAACATTTAAGAAAAGTATTCTAGCTCCTTATATTTATAATCGATAAATACCGCATTTATACAAAAAGCTCTTCATTTTGAAACGTATTCTATTTAGTATTTCCCACATGGATAAGTGTCTTGTCCGATATAATAAATGTATACTAGTTTCTGTAATAATTCAATACCAATCATTTTCTTAAGTAATTCAATTCCCGGATATTAAAAATTTTCAAATTACTTTTAACTTTAATTAATATCAATGATTTCAATTTTTTCAAATTACTTATGAGAATGCATAATCATTCGCTAAAAAATTTCTGTACGTATAGATTCAATAAAATTAACAAAGATACGTCTTTTCAAAAATGGTCCGAAAATTTATTATTGCATTTCCCATTAATCCACGTCCACATCAAAATTCAGATATTTGTAAATGCTGCAAAAGATAAGAAGTACACTGAAATGGAGCTCTGCTGTCTTCCAGATATTCGGCAGCCAGACAGTTGTTCTCATTTCAGCTTTTACTGAGTTGTTCATTTCAGCTTCAGCATCTTCTTGCTCTCTTTCTCCTTCCTCGATCTCCTTCACCTTGAAACACAAAAGGAAGGAATCTTGTTATATTCTTACGTTGTGAAAAAACATTCATTTTAAACTACCTTTACTACATGTAACGAATAATAAATAGTAGACGGAGTAAATTAATGAAGTCACTTGATTGTGATATTATTCTTTGTCATTTGCTAATTGCGTTTAATCGTTAATAGATGCGAAAATATTTCGATACATAAACGAAAATTGGAATTGCAATATCATGCAAATGAAGGGACACTGAAATATTATAATAGTGAGAAAAATATTTATGAGAGAAAATTGTCAATACCTTCAGTTCGAAACAATAAGCATTTCCGTAGAATGCCTTCTGCAAATTCGGACGAAGTCCACACAATTTCGTATTCATGGGATACACTCCGTCCACCACAGACCATGCATCATTCTCATACATCCTCCTGTAAACAGAGAATCGAACTTATCAAGTCTCACGAGTTATTTTGTGAGTCTCACGAGTTGTCATGTTGCTACATTGAAATGGTGTCTACTGACGGTAGACAGAGAAAATATCTAGTTATCAAGAAGTATATTTTTTACACTATAGATTAATGAGGCATCAAGTGGAATTTTATAGTTCAGAAGTATTTGTGTTCAGGAAACCTATTTAAGAATAAATATTGAAGTACCTTGTTCGCGTATTACAGCTCTCTCTACTAGAAACTCCACTTAGCGCTATCTCACAACTGTATCGCTCAGAGAACAGCAACCCACACTTCGATACAACCATGGAAACATATAGGCAGTGTTACAACACTCGATTATTGGATTAATATTTTGTTAATAATATTTTACGAGTTGTGTTCCTCCTCCATTAAGTTCCTTATTTGTTTAGTTTAAATGCTTCGTACTTCTTATCACTTTAGTAGGACTTGAGCATGAGTTCTGATATGTTCTCATTTATGATCATACTAAAATTATTTCCGAAACGTTGTGGATACGTTTTTCAATGTTATAATATTTTTATGTGTTTCGCGTGTTTGTAAAGATTTATGTTTACTTGTGAAATGTGTTAATAAAAACTGTGGTCTGCTTATTTGGACGAAGAAAAGTATTTATTTCATACAGAATACTATGTGCTATACAACTCATTTTACTTTATATGTATGTAAAATGTGTGTGTGAGTATTTGCGAAAACTTGAATAATTTTTTAATTTTAATTTTGAAGAAAATGGAGGCATTTTGAAGGTTTAGTTGAGGTTTCTTGTGTCATATTGAAACCTAATTCGCGTGTTTTTATATCTATGAATTGGGAATGTTCGGAGAGTATTTTCAAAATATATTTAAAAAATATTTGTATTAAATTTTCTTATCATGCTATTTAGTGAGTGAGAGGACAGATAGAGAAGAAATGGTTGTATCACAAGATTTGTGATTGTTTTTCAGGAATGTTGATTGGTGTACTTGCTTCTCCCACATTAGAAAATTTTAAAGTGCAACCTAGAAGGTAAGTGGAATTTCCGGAGTTGCATTCACTTGATTGTCGAATTTTGTGCGTAAATGACGAAGAAGGATAAATTATATTACATGTTTTGCATTTAGGTTGTTCAAAGCGGTTTTGGCGAGAGAGAACGCCGGAGGAGCGTAGCTGTCTTCTTTGGAGTTACTTAGTAATTTACGGAGGTTATGGTGTTACTTATTGACATGTAAATGTTGTTTGTTGAACATGGATTTTATGCAGAGGCTATGAAAATGTGTTTTTGGCTTTGGTTACATGATTTGAGCTAGGTGGTAAAATTCGTTTTTTTAATATTCATCGTCCTAGTGTGTCAACCACTCTTTGCCAAAAAGGACCGTATCATTCGGGAATCGTTCTAAATAATTCCCTCCCCAAAAATATGAAAGATATTATGAAATTTAATCTCTTCAAATCCGCGGTTAAATGCTACCTCCTGCACCAGTAAAATTAAAATAATTTATTGATTTTAATAAAAGTTATATCCGTCTTGTACTTCATCGCGCCATTGCTGTATTACTTTTAAAATAACATATAACAATTTCAAAAACTATTTTCATGCATGATTGTATTGTGTCTTATGATTCATATTAATTTAGTTTTATGTGTACTCAACTTTGGCCCGGTTGTGTACATTAATTCTGTAGCCCCATCCCGGTCTGTGTTTTTCTCCTGTTTTCCTAGGGGCGCGTTTATTGAAACAAAAAATAGTGAATTCAGTGTTATTTCAATTCTTATGATTTGTAAACACTATACTCAGAACAATCTATAGTTCAATAATATTTCGTACATGTAAAATAAATTTTTTGTGTTGAATTACAAAGTAAAGTATTCATCGTGAGGTGGTATGTTTTATATGTACTTTAGCTTGGATGGTATTGAACTAAGGAAGTGATATGTTACACGAAGTCTATTGATTTGTGGGAAGTATTCTAGGAGAATGTCGCAGAGTGTGATTAATTTCGTTGACTACGTAAATTTTGAAGAACTTAAGGTCCCGAGTCGAAACAGTAAAAATGTAACCTATGTATTTCGCCCTTAAAAGTGGAAGGACAGTTTATTTTGGAAGAAAATAATTTTCAAGAAATTTTTTGTGGGGTTTTAGGGGTTGTCAACGTCAAGGTCATTTGTGCGGCCCGGATTTTAATGACAAGTCATGTACTTTTTATGTACCTTAAAGTGAATTTTACAATTTATGCACGAATCCAGGTTTTGTAGTGTAGAAAAATGTATTTGTATTGTGCATATAAAGCCATATTTACACCTTGTTTAGTAATAGTTCATATTTCGACCAACTTTTGCTATAAATGCAAATATTTGTCATATGTTTAAGGACACAAGAATAAAATGATTAAAATGTGTCTCACATGATAATTTTTCAAGTGATATTGTCTCAAATAAACACAACAATTACACAAAAAAGTTTTATTTGAAACATAGACAAGCAGCGTAGCACACTAATCGGTTTTTCGCTGCGTAACCCTTTGTTGCGCGGGGTCGACAAATTACTCTGGAAGCCGACAAAGGCGGCTTCCGACATAAACATCGCACACGTGGTCACACTATTCGGTTTGAACCCTAACTCAGTCTGGTTCAACATGCCGAAAGTAAAGTGCTCCAACAGCATGACTCTCCTGGGTTTTGTTCGTGATTTTGGAGAGAAGTTCTTCAGGACTGACGGGGAAATATTATTTTGTAAACTATGTGGAGTTAGTGCAGAGAAACGCTTTAATGTGCAACAACACTGTAATACCGAGAAACACAGCAGCAGTGTGAAGAGAAGTGCTGAAAATGACAGCAGACAAAGGCTGTTATTTGAACAGACAAGTCCATCTTCAACTGTGCAATCGTTCTTCAAGGACTTGTGTGAGATGATGGTGTCTTGCAACATTCCATTGGAGAAGCTGAAGAATCCATGCTTCAGACTGTTCTTCGAGAAGTACACAACACATCCAGTTCCAGATGTATCAACATTGAGAAAACGCTATTTATTCGTGTGCTAAGAGGAGGTTCTCAAAAAAATACGAATGACTGTTGCTGACCAAAAGGTCTGGGTGTCCATGGATGAAACCACCGACGTGTATTGGCGTTATGTTACAAACGTTGTTGTTGGTGATCTAAAAATTGACGGGCATAGATAAATTTTCCTCCGAACGTGTGAAGATCTCGAGAGAATAAACAACTCGATAATTGCCATTTTGTTCGACAATTCAATGAAGCTTCTGCCGGATGGTATGAATAGAGACAACGTTTTGCTACTAGTAACAGATGGTGCTTCATACATGGCTAAAGCAGTCAAGGGCTGCAGATTCTCTACCCTAGTATGGTATACGCCACTTGTCTTGCGCATACCTTACACAGAGTTGCAGAAGAGGTGTGATCAAATTACTCTGATGNCTGTGGCAAGAAAATCTTTGTAAAAACTCCGCTACGGGTGCAGAAATTCAAGGAACAAGCACCTACACTGCCCCTCTGCCAGTTCTTACACGGTGGGGTTCTTGGCTTAATGCTGCTGAATATTACTGCACCAACTACACCAAAATAAAGAATATCATCTGTAAGCTTGATAGCAATGAATCAAGTGCTATCAAAACTTTCCAGGTACCTAGTCTGGAAACTTGGCATACATCAACTCCAACTTTTCAGTGATATCAAAAGCTCCTGGTACTCAATTGTGTGACGCCCTGGATATTGTAGAACATGTGCAGAGTGAGTTGGGTCGAGTTCGTGGTAATGTGATTGACAAAGTGAAGAAGAAATTGCGAAGTGTTCTCCAGCGGAATCCTGGATATTCTACAATGTGTAAGATTTGTGACATAATTTCTTGGAATGTCGCAGCATTTAAAGACAGTAAACCGACGCTTCCTTGCAGTGACCTCGCCACCTTCAAATACGCTCATGTGACGTCATGTGATGTAGAAAGGAGCTTCTTCAGAAACAAAACTATTCTCAGTGGCAACCGTAGGTTTTTCAAGATGGAAAATCTCAAAATGCACCTTGTGATACGGTGCAACGGCAGAAACTGAAGACTGGGAGGACGTTGGAATCTTTAAACAAGTAGTGTGCAGTAGTAAAAACAATGTTTTATTGTTTGGAAAAGCTTTATTGTACTGTACTTCGTGGGGTTTTCTTTTCCAGACACATGCATAAATTTAAAAAATAAGTACTAGTTAGTTTCAAAGACTGCAAAAAGCAAGAACTCTACTCACAATGTGTTCTGTAGTGAATTTTGCATTTATGTCATATAAAAAAATCAACATTAAAAAAATAAGCTTATTTAAAGTCATATTTTATTTTTTAAAGTCATATTTATATAATTTTTAGGTCATAAATGCTTGCATATTTCGCTGAAATTTAGGTAATTAAAATCCGGAACCCAATCTTCAGAGCCCTTGCAGGTGGGGGAAAAGTGCAGTTTCGTACCATTGGGAAGAATCGTAGTGACTCTTCCTCGTGTGTGGGACCCACTGAATATCTCTACCATACCCACATAAAAAACCCTCCTGAATTCAACAAATATCTAAACACAAAAATGAGAGAACAGAAAAGGAAACATTTGCCCAATACATTATATCGAAAATGAAAAAAATTATAAAAATTATAATTTTCAAACTAAAGAAAGGAAGAATAAAAGGAAAGATGAAAGATGAATGCAAATTTTAACCCTCCCGAGAACTGGTTGGTCTACTCATAAAATTCAATAGTTTATTAACATAATCCGTTTAATTTCCGAGAATTGTTGGTAAATCTGCAGCCAGACCAATTTGTCTCTGTATTCTGGTGTATTTTCTGCAATCAGTTAGTAGGTGACGCACTGTCAGAGAAGAGCTACACTCCTCACAAACGGGTTCATCGTCAAGTTGCAAGAGATACCGATGAATGCGAGGACAAAGAATTTCATGAATAAGTTAGCATATGAGGGAGCCATTCTAGTTCCCTTTGCTGTTCCCGCGACCTAAAAGAAAGAAATCATCATTAAATTTGGAATCATTATTTAAATATTGGATGTGAGAGATTTGAAACAGGATTACCAGTTCTAAAAGGAAATTTGCAAAGAGCGGCAGAGGAAGTTCCTAAAAAAGAAAATATGTTAAAGCATCCAATCCTTCTTAATTAGAAAATAAAAGCGCAAAGAAAGGATACATATACGGTGGCTAAATGTATCTGATGTCTTGAACAGTATACCTAGTTAGTCGGTCTTTTGGATATTGCAAACAATTGATTTCTTTCTTGGATGCCCGGATAGGATCAAGCAACAGTTTAATTAAGATACATTAAGTTGAGTGATGTAGAAGAATCGGTTCATTATCAACGTGAATGATGAAAACGAAATCCTAACTCTTTCTTCAAATACATGAATATTTATGTGTTTTACTTCTTATTTTTAATTAAGATTAAAGTATTCTATTTAATATAGATACATATACAAATATTTGTAATAAAATAATTTACAGATAATAAGAAAAATAATGTCACTTACATATTAGACTAAACGGTTCCTGCATTTGCCTTCATCAAACACGTTTATTTTATACATGACTGGTAAAGGCGGATGCAGAAATTGTTTTGTCAAATAAGTCTTGAATTTTATATAGTACATTCTTTATTTTTTACAATCTGGAAACGGCTTAAATAACTATAAGACAGTAGTGACGAATTTTATTCCATTTCGTTATATCTTTCGCTATATACAATCCTGGTTATTCTACAATCGGTCCTAGTAACAAGACTATTAAAACAAAAACAATGTGGAAAAACGGGTGTTGTAACACTGCCTATATGTTTCCATGGTTGTATCGAAGTGTGGGTTGCTGTTCTCTGAGCGATACAGTTGTGAGATAGCGCTAAGTGGAGTTTCTAGTAGAGAGAGCTGTAATACGCGAACAAGGTACTTCAATATTTATTCTTAAATAGGTTTCCTGAACACAAATACTTCTGAACTATAAAATTCCACTTGATGCCTCATTAATCTATAGTGTAAAAAATATACTTTTTGATAACTAGATATTTTCTCTGTCTACCGTCAGTAGACACCATTTCAATGTAGCAACATGACAACTCGTGAGACTCACAAAATAACTCGTGAGACTTGATAAGTTAGATTCTCTGTTTACAGGAGGATGTATGAGAATGATGCATGGTCTGTGGTGGACGGAGTGTATCCCATGAATACGAAATTGTGTGGACTTCGTCCGAATTTGCAGAAGGCATTCTACGGAAATGCTTATTGTTTCGAACTGAAGGTATTGACAATTTTCTCTCATAAATATTTTTCTCACTATTATAATATTTCAGTTTTCCCTTCATTTGCATGATATTGCAATTCTAATTTTCGTTTATGTATCGAAATATTTTCGCATCTATTAACGATTAAACGCAATTAGCAAATGACAAAGAATAATATCACAATCAAGTGACTTCATTAATTTACTCCGTCTACTATTTATTATTCGTTACATGTAGTAAAGGTAGTTTAAAATGAATGTTTTTTCACAACGTAAGAATATAACAAGATTCCTTCCTTTTGTGTTTCAAGGTGAAGGAGATCGAGGAAGGAGAAAGAGAGCAAGAAGATGCTGAAGCTGAAATGAACAACTCAGTAAAAGCTGAAATGAGAACAACTGTCTGGCTGCCGAATATCTGGAAGACAGCAGAGCTCCATTTCAGTGTACTTCTTATCTTTTGCAGCATTTACAAATATCTGAATTTTGATGTGGACGTGGATTAATGGGAAATGCAATAATAAATTTTCGGACCATTTTTGAAAAGACGTATCTTTGTTAATTTTATTGAATCTATACGTACAGAAATTTTTTAGCGAATGATTATGCATTCTCATAAGTAATTTGAAAAAATTGAAATCATTGATATTAATTAAAGTTAAAAGAATCAAAAGAAATTGAAAAAAAAACAACAAGAATTGAAGTTCATAAATTTAGAAAATTAAATGATTGGTATTGAATTATTACTTCAACTTATATAAATTTATTAAATTGTACAAGACATTATTGCATGTGAGTAATACTAAATATTACCGAATGAAGAGTTATTTTATAAGCGCGGAAATGATCCATTATAAATACAAGGAGCTAGAATACTTTCCTTTGAAAGTGACTCTAATGATCTTCTCCGTTGTGTTATTATTCAGTGTAACTATTTTAACGAGTTTTTAATTTTTTATATAAGCTTTTATTTCAACGGGACCGAAAGCAACTGTTTGAAATCTAAAATCGGTCGCTTCCATTATTTTTACATGTCATTACCTTCCTAACGTCTCTGGAGGAATTTCTTATCTTGAGAATCCTTGTTGTCAGATAGTCATCTGTGTTCCACGATTGGTTGAAAGTGTTCCAGGATTTCCAAAGATATGGTAGAATATACACAAAACGTTCCAATCCCTATTTCACACTCTAAGGGGTGAATTTTCGTTTCTTTTAGCAGACCTTCTATAAGAAACCTATTTGCCAAATTTTTAATTATTAGTCTTTACACTTCCTGATATTTCGTGATTGGTCAGTATTTTGCTTTGACAAACATATGTTGACCGTCAGATAACTACTTCGAATCTGCAAATTTGTGTAAATGATTAAATCTTTGCGGTGGCGGCTCCCTCAGCACATTATGGTACCTACAAATATAAGAAAATTAATTATATTTATACATAATTGTTTTAAAAGTAATTCATATCTTTATGTATTTTTTAATATTTACATTACAATTTCTGAGGAATTAATGAAGAAAGTTGATAAAATGGTAAGAGTGGGGAGAGGGGGTGTTACCATAAACGTCTCGGGACAGCTAACACCGACACTGTTTTAAGCATAAAATGCATTATGTCTAACACAAAAATACATTCTACATTCGGTGGCAGAAATCTTAAAGAAGTGACACTACAGTCTTTTTGTAAAATAAAAACAGTGTGACATGTAAATAAAAGATAAAAATCAATGCAATTCAAGGAAATGAGTCTTTTAAACTGTGTTTGGCTCCTTTGTTGCGACATCTCACTATCTACAATACGATAAAAAGATGTGATTTACTGAAAAATCGATCATAGATTTTTTCTTATAAGTTGTTACTTTTCTAGAAAGAGCGTTTTTTTTACCAAGGAAGTACTTTTCACTCCTCGGTATATTTAAATTGTCTTTTCTGTTCTACATCGACTGGCCTTGTACGATCGCGTGTTATGATAAGACTTCGCATCTTTAGGTTTTTAACAATTGTTTTCATTTATATTCTGTTGAACCCATCAATGAAGCCATGTTCACATTCCACAAGCTTCCTCCCCCATAAATAAAACCTGGGTGCGCCCCTGAACAAAATTTCTGGTAAAAGCTGCGGTTTTTGAAACATTAAGTACAAGTGCTGTATACGACTGGGACTGTGAAAACACGGCTAATATTTTCTCTTCATTCACAATGACGAGTTATGATGGCACACGTTCGTGTAGTAGATTTTATACTTCCATCCTCATTGTTATTTTCGCGTTCTATCCAGTGGCTGTTCATTCTTCCGCCACGGGCTTGTGGCATTCAACAATGTACTACCAATGTTAATAGATAATACTGATCTAATAGTCAAGGACTGGTCTTAAATTAATATAATTCATATACAAGATTTTTATTTATATCGTTCAAATGCGTCAACGTCTTTGAAAACCATAAACNGGGGGGGGGGGGTCATGACCCCCTGGTATCCGCGCCTGGGTACTAGGTCAATATCAAATAAAAACAGACATGTATTTACTCTACACACAAATAAATAAAATATCACATGTTTCGATCCTTTTTGTGGATCATCATCATCATACATCTTAAGAGCTATGAGCTCACGTCAGTTGTGAAACCTAAGAAAATCGTGATAATTATTTATAATATATGCATTCTTTAAAGTCTTTGTGCTTTAAAACCTACACGGGAGAACCTGCATGAAAACCAGTGAACGCTAGGCTCCACCAACCGAACTACATTAGCTGCGGCGACTGCAAGCGTAAAATAAAATGTAGGAAACAGAAATCGGATATTGGTGAATACTCCTTTGTGAATAGAACCATTGTTGGCTGGAATAGCTTACCTGCAACAACATTTACCAAAAAGAGTCAAATCTTTCAGCAACCGTCTTCTTGCTTCTTCGAAATAGGAGCACATGTGAAATGCTGTATAGTGAGGTGAATGGAGGCTGGGTATAAAAAATACTCAGAGCGAATAGTAATATAATGTAGTGTTGGGATGAGAAGTGTACGTGATTGATCACAGCAATCCTGTTTTGGTTTTATTTTTTATAGTTATTAATTTGTTATAATTATATTATAGCAGCTATATTTACGTTAAGGTTATAGGAGTAGCAATGATTTACATTAAGGATATAGGAGGAGCAAAGTGTATGTGTGAGTGTGTCTGTATTGGTTTGTAAACGAAAATGTGTTTGTGTACGTATGTGAATATACACACATATGGGCCTCATGTAGATTATTAATTTCTTAAATATAATTTCTTTCTCGTTTCTAGTGTAGTAATTTTCTAAGCATTTTATTCCGTTTGTGTGTTTTGTATTTTATAGATATTTGGGCGAAGATTTGTTATATGCTTTCTCATTATTGTATTATGTACACTTTTATTATGTTTTCCTTTCCGTCCGCCACCGAGCATTGCTCACTTGCAGATTAATAAATTATTATTATACGAAAATATGATACATGTACAACAATTGCCTCGAACCTTATTTCAACGTTTACGTCTAAGATATAAACGTATTATTTTATAATACGTCTAAGATATACACGATCATGTTGAAGAATGCCGTCTATCTTGTGAGAGGCGTGAAGAACAAATTTCGAAGTTTGTTTACACGTTTCTAGTCTCTAGTCACTTTCATGAAAATAATGAGGGTGTTCAACTACAAAAGTAATCCTGTTTACAAGGGTTATTACCTTCCATTCCCATGACTCACAGGATGACGTGTACTAGACATTGCACCACTGCCTACAATTCCAGGCGTCTCTGGTTCTTCCTTCGTTCCTCCTAATTTTCTACTCTTCTGTACTTTCAAACAAAATACTTTCGATAGAAAAAACATGTAATTAGTGAATTTTTTATTTTATTTTAAATCTTAGGAAATCACACTCGATCAAAATAAATCAACATTTGTAAAAAAAAAATTTCGAGATAGTTTAAAAAATATTTCATATTCATCGTCAATCATCTATTGGAAAGTGTAATATCGTTTATTACAACACAACGACATTTTTCATTTTATAATAATTGAGTCAGTGAAAAAGATACTCATTCCAAAAATAAGACAAGCTGAATGGACATAATTACAACTAATCAGGTAACTAAAGCACAATAGCATTGTTTATTACGCCATTGTTTATAAAGAATAAGATTAACTGCAGCCGGTAGCTGGACAATAGATTCCGTGGATAATCCAATTCAAACGGAAAATAACAAAGAGATAAAGAGAGAACATGTTAAGAGCAAGAATGGTAAGCGCGTTATATCTATTGAGGTATTTTTAGGTGTGAAAAAGAATTTTGAAATATGGTCTATTCTTTGATGAGCTAATTTATTTTGAGGATATATGGAAAGCAATGTTTTGCTGCTAGTTTTAGTTTCGTGTTTTATACCCGGTAGTCTCAACTAATTCGTACAGGGCACACATTTATAATATATATCCTTGTATAACCACAAAAAACGTACATATATACATTTAAATATCTTCTCAATCTGTAATGCAAATTGTAAATAAAATATAATTTTGACTGGGACAATATTCTTGCTTTGAAGATTTTTATTTGATGACTTTGCCTTCGTTGCGGTAACGAACGTTATCATCATCAAAACTATAGACTGCACATCACTTCAACACTAGGAAACCCATATCCCTTCTAAATCATTTACCAACAACATCATAATATACATTAAACCACACGACCATCAAAGAACAATAACTAATAGTTATGTGCAGTAGGTCAACCACTATTAGCGTGTAAATAAATTTATTTAATAACAACTCAAACAATTATTTAAAGGGAGGAAGACCAAAAATTTTGAGGAAGAATATCCTCATGAACTTATCTCCCTGTTGGACGCAAGGGTAATTTCATTGGCATGAACACCCGTTTCGAGTTTCTGTTGTTTATAAATTGAATATTTGTTGTTACTTGTACAGTGAAAAATTAAACGATACATTTATACCTTTAGGTCAATACAAACATTTCTCACAAGATAAGGCACGAAACTTACGTAAAAATACTAGAGAAACGGATTGTGAAGAGCAATGCTTCAAAGAAATAACCGCCATCAAATACAAAAGAGAAAAGGAGCAGTTTTGTGTTTGTTTCCCTAAATAGAATTGAAACTTAGATATTAATAATTTAGATAGTAGTAATAATTTCATAAAAATTTGTACTTCGTCAATGTTTCTCTGAAGGTGCGATATGGTTTTGGAAACATTAAATATAGTATGTGATAAATAAATAAATTACAACTTACAACCTTTTAATGGACAATTACGATATGTTTTGTGCGTTTACACGACGTTTCGACTCATGGTTTGAGTCGTCGTCAGGTGTAGACAATTGTGACAAGAAACAAAAAATGTGACATCAAAACAACATAACATGACATTAAACGCAAATATCAACTCAAAGAATTTTAAGAAAATATTTGAAATATAAATAAATATTTGAAGAAAATGGAGTTTGGTTGGTCTGTTGTAATAATTAATCTCCAATTTATAATTATATTCATAGTTACGATTTTTTAAAATATATTCCTAATAATCTATAGTTCGATAATGATACGTACTTGTGAACTATCTTTTTTTGATTTATTAAGTACAAATTTGTCAGTATTCTGCTGATATTATAACGTGTAGCTAATTTTTTATTCTTATCTAAGGAGTTTGAAATTTTCAATCCACCTCTACCTTAGGACCCTTGATCGGAATTGATGGTTCCGATAAATTAGTTCATTGTCACGTGATCATACACAGTTCGTAATTGCTTTTTTGACAATAAATTTATTTATTTAAAGTAGTAAAATTTATTTTGTGAAAAATTATTGTACTATTGCTGGATAACTTGTTTCTCGATATATTTTTTCATTATTTTTACCTTCCAAGAGTATAGTAATAACCTGCTTTGTATAACCTAATAACTCATATAGCATACGATCATTCTTATTTAAAACCCCATGAAACTATTTTTTCAATGCCGTATGTGTATAAATGGTGGATGAATTAAAACCCTTTAGCAACCTCTCAAAATAGGTTTAACTGTGTCCGACGGTCAAGGTTTTCTTAACTCCTTACCTCCCCTCAAAAAAGGTTCTCAATGTCAGAATTGTTTTCCGGGCGAGTGAAAGGAAAACCTTGCTGAGTCATCGCTGTGTCACCGCTCTCCATCTCTCAATATTAAGGATACTTTTGTATTTAAATACATTGTTGTATTTGTAAATGGAAAATGTAGCGTGTTATTAAAGTTTATCTACATGGAGCGATAGGAGGTAGGAGTTGAGTGGAAGACTATTGTTAGTACGTGGGCCGCTTGGCTGGGTTTACCAAAATATTGGTCCACGTGGAGGGGTTAGTAGAAGTAGTTAGTAATAGTTAGTTATTGATACTAGGAGGAGCTGGATAGAAAAAGGAAGGTTTGCTTTTCAGTGATAACAGCTACATGATCTGGGACATTAATGTGAAAAGCAAAAAATCGGAAATCGAACCCGGGATGACTTGGTGATGAGCGACAACACTACNGTATAAGAGACAGGTGCCACCTGTGGGGCTTCTAATTTAAATGAGTGACAAAGAATAGAAAATGGGGTGTCACGTTTTCATTTATTTAAGAAAATGTTTAATGTATGTGTATTGTGTTAGATAATAACCACATTACAGATAACCACCACTTGTCGTCGTCAGGTGTAAACAAATTGTAACAAAACAACGCTAATTTGTGTAAGTTCTAATTTATTTATTTAGCTTGATTATATAAAGGAAGTAAACAGAATTTTCACAGAGAATCCTAGAAGTTCGCTTTCCACTACCAGTGATTTTGTCAAACATTTAAATTACCGAAAAATATAACTCTTCTTTTGATGTGTGATTTTAGGTGTTAAGCATTGCAGTACTGTGAGGGCGGTTCCTGCTCAGGCGCGTGCCACTATGAGTGAGCATAGCGGTAGTTAACCACGCGCCGCAAGTGTCACCCAGCAGAGGAAGACAGCTCGCACGCGCCCTCTGCCAAACGCCACACCCCGACACTTTCTTCAATGACAGACGGGTTTCCTTTGCTCATGACGTGGGCTCGGATTAATATGCACTAAAATGTTCAAAGTATAGCCAATATAAAAATGCACTATAAAAACAGTTATATATGTATCTATTTATTATTAAAAATGTGCAGATGTAAATTGGGTTAGACGAATTGTACCATTGAGCTCACCCATACAGTATAAGCAATATTTAAACAATAAACATGTAAATTCTCAATAATTACACTAATTTTACCTAACAACTATAAAGTTCAAACGAAAATCTTCAAAAATATACATTTATGTGCACGATTTAATTAAACTTAAATGCTTCACGAGGTTAAAATGCTATACATCAATTGCTCATAGCCACAGTAAGTCAGGAAAAAATATTCAAAACATACATAATCTGATCTCTGCTCATGACACAGCACTCTTTTCTGGTGCATGATTTCACCATAATCCTTAGTAATTAATAAAAAGTAATATCACCTCTTTGAAAATGTATGTAGCTATACAGTGAATGAATCCGCATAACATGGTGAAAACTCAAAAAGGATTGTCAAAAGCAAGATAATCAATTATTCAAACGCGTCTCATTCATAACTTAATAAACTAAGTAAACATGGATCTACTCCATTTGGCAGGTAGATAAGAAAAAATGTGAATAAATAACAGCAATAATAGTCGTCAAGTGAAGATGTCAGAAAATTAAACTTGAGGCATATGTGGCCTAAAGTAAAGAGAATGAAGGAGGTTTCGAAAGTGCTGTGTACTTATTTTCATACATAAAATGATATTTAATATGCATTTAAAAAATTCAAGCAATAGTGTCGATGTTCGAAAAAAATTATTTTCATGTTAACAAAGGTAAATAAATATGAAAATAGTGTTTACAATGATACCCTGAAAATTATTGAAAGGATGAGATGGAATTTTTTATTTGAAATATAGCAATGCATTATGTGTTATGTTATGCAATGTATTATGTGTTCAGTTTATTTATTTCATTCATTATCGTATGGTGAAGTTTAGGTCATGACAGCAAATCTTCAACCTAATCATTGGGTGACAATATATTTTTCAAAAATATAGCGCATTTAACGCCCAATAATGGGACAAAATTGGACGATATACTAGAGAATAAGCAAATGACACTCTTCAACAAACACATTAAATTTTATTATGTAAAAACAAGTCAGACACGACGTTTTTTATTGGTCATCAGCAAAAAATTGTTAGCGTCTTGGATTAGCGACAACAACTATGTTGACTTGGACCTTAAATATTGTGTAACAGTTTTTTTTTTCGTAAATTGTCTGATTCCCGATAACCTCTGTAGAAACATCGTACTGTGTCATCTTTCACTTGTGTAATAAAATACTATAATGTATTGAAAAGAGGGCAGTTATATAATATAATAAATTCTATTATAGATTTACACAAATGAAAACGATGGTATGGTCTATATCAAATGTTATCTTTATTTTAAAACATTCCTATTTTTAACAATTTTTGTTTTCGCTATTCTTACTTCTGTTCAAACGTAGAGGGAAATGTTTCTGGGTCACAACAAAACATATTTTTTGACGATCTAACCGATTGTAGCAGTTTTATGTAATTTTTTCATGAAGCTTGTCACATTCAAGAGAACAATTCAGTCCACCCAATATATTTGCCTGCTTGCGCATCAAGACTTCTTTTGATTTCGTTCTTGTTCTTATACTGTTTGGAATAGGAAAAATTCAACAACTGCCGTTGATCCAGGAAGGCAAAGGATAAGTTTGACAATATCAATATATTGGGAATCTACTCGCTTTTTTTAATTTATTAAAACTCTATATCTTCCGAAGACATATTTTCTTTATTCCAGTTATGTGATTCTCAACTCTAACTATTATGTGACGATCCATTGATTGGACACAAGTATTTTTTTAATAGTTTTATTGTTTCCTTGCTTAGGTTTCGTACGTCCTTTCTACTAACAATTAACAGAATATGTAATTTTTATAGAGAATGGATAAAAAAGGACGATATAAATATACAATACATATGACGTAATATTTATAAAGAATGGTATAAAACGACAACGAGACTCGCTCTTTTTGTAGCGTATCATAAATCGAGTGAAGGAATTAGATGTTAAGTTTACAGAACCGGGTATCGAATCCTCACACTCCCACTTGATTCCATGGCAGCGAAGAGGACGCATCCTCGGTTCCACTGATTTTGATATATTGTTGTATTTGTAATGGGAAATGTAGCGTGCTATTGAAGCTTATCAACATGGAGCGATAGGAGTTGGGAGTTGGGTGGCAGATCATTGTTAGTAGGTGGATCGGTTAGCTGGGTTTACCAACAACATGGCCCACGTGGAGGGGTTAGAAGTTAGTTATTGATGCTAGGAGGAGCTGGATAGAGGAAGGAAGGTTGGTTTTTCAGTAGTCACAGCTATATGAACTGGGACATTAATGTGAAAAGCTACAAATTTTCTGGCCCAATCGGGAATCGAACCCGGTATACTTGGTGACGAGCAACAACACTACCACCTTCGCCCACTGATTTTAATTTTGTAACATTTTCTTTCAACTATTCGAAAAATGTGTCGATTCTTGACTAGGTACGAGAGTATCAGGAAATTTTTTTGGGAAACACTGTGATACAGATTCTAGAATAAGAAGTTGGGAGATCATTCACCTGAAGAGGTGAAGGGAAGAGGGTGAGCTCAGCGGGGTGCTGTGGGTGGGTGGGGGTTGCCTCTGGGTAGCGCAGAGTTCCGGGAAGCAAGGGCGCGCCGCTGTTTACCCTCGAGGCCCCCACCCTTCCTCTGGGCGGCGGCGCGCTGTGGCCTCGCCGAAATGCGTCTTCCGTCAGGCCCTCAAGACGCCCGCCCGTTCGCTTCTAACACGCTTCTACTCTATAAATGCGGCTGTAAGAAAGTACAAAAATTACAACAACGAACTGACATTGATGACAAAAAAAATCTCATCGGCAATTCCTCCGTTTAATCTATTTACCATCATTTCATATCCATCCATATGTTCACAATTAATTTATTATTTATTTCATTTAGTACCAATATAAAGAAACTATAACTGTTTCTTTTTATATCACAATTTTTATAGAAGTCATAAGGATGCGTAATCCTCGTCACAAAACACATGTGCATGTGTAGTAGGTCTAAACGATACGCTGTCCCGGTTGTAAATATACCCCAAATCATAAAGTTTCGAAATAAATGTATTTGAATCTGAATACTAACTACTCGCCAAAGAAGTATTAATTTGAAATGACAAACAAATTCAGACGGTCCTGGCACCTCACATTTTTCATCAAATGTTTTATGTTCAAATTTTAAAGAAAATGTAAGTACATAGTACATTAGACTACCTTAAAATAGAGATATTTCACTCAAAACTACTATCATTCTTCAAGAAATAGAAGCAATACAGATTTGAACAGTGAAAGGAATGTCGTATAATTTTTTTTGCCAAATAAAAATATATACTTAAAACAACATTTTGTTCATAATTTCTGAATGCATTTTTGGAAAAGCATTAAGTTGAAAACATTTCATAGTAGTATGGTTCGTTATAGACAAGTGAATTGGAGAAGGTTGGTTACAGGGGCAGAATAATTAATTATTTCGGTAATCCAGAACGCAGAGATTAAAATATAACAATGGAAACGCAGACTGACTGAAGACACAAGTACGAATTTTTGTGTAAAAAAGGAGATAAGCGGGTGATTTTAATAAATATAGCAAGGAATAATAATTTAAGATGCATTTTAATCAAAATATGTTTTGTAATAAAAAATACAAGTACAGACAAACGTGAAAAGATGTTTCAGATTTATAATACAATAATTTAATTTTAATTTTTGTGAAATGCTCTAAATAATGAAATGACTAGATGATTTGTGAAGCATTCCTCGATCAACATTGTATACACTAGAGTCTAGGAATAAAATGAATGTGTATATATATGTATATATATATATATATATATGAATTATCTTAATATTTTACATAATCTAATTATCCGAAATCCAATCGTCCCGTGCGCCAAATACCCAGATCAATAATTGATTTTTTTCTTGTGTTTCTTATTTAAGTTTTAGTTGACTAAAGATATGTTATGTTATTAAATTGTTTATTTGAACTTATATTGTGAATTAGTTTTTGCTTTTTCCCACAATAGGAGTCTTAGTTAGTAGTTATTTCGACAACGTCATGAGTCTCAACTATATCTCAATCGATTTGCCTTCAAAAGAATGTTTTATCGGATGGATTCCAATGGTCCGGATATTTCATTACTGGGTCCGGTCCATTGATCCGAGTAATTGGAGTTCAACGGTATCCAAAATTTAATGAACTTCCTGAAATGCGTGAAAATGATTAAATGTGATCATTATGTTCATAAATCAAGATTATATTAACAAAAAAGACGTTATTCATGCCTTAAAATTATTAATAAACAGAAACTTCTTTCGTTCATACATATAAATGGTAACTTTACATATAGATTGTATTTATACACATACTTTGCGTAATTCATCTTAACAAATTTTTATTTCTTGTTAAATTAAATTTCTAAATGCAAAATTAAAACATACTATAATCTTTATTACTATCGGAGTACTACAAAATTCCAAAAATATCCAGTTCATTTGGGTTGATAGACATTATTCAAATGCATTTGTCAGCATAGTTTTTATTGCAATGCAGTTTCAGTCTCATATCAACTTTCTGGAAAAAAATTTTTTTAAGACTCTTAGCCTCTTGAATGTTTAAATAAATAAAATATTAATTTCACGTACACAGTACCATCTTCTCTCTTTTTTAAATTTTATTTACAGATAGGAGCTATTATTATTTTATTCTTAGTATCACTTGTCTTTTCTCTAAAATTATTCAATTTTACGTTTTATAAGAACAATGGAAAGCACTATTTAAGAACCATTCAATGTCTCTTAGGAGACATATTCTTCCCGTGTTTCCCTCCTCTTCTGAACACATTAACATTACAGTTTAACTAATATTTATTTATTTAAAAGTTTTCCGGTGTTCTTGTTTCAACGGTTTATGCGCCTCATAATGGAAGAACACAGAAGAACATTAATCACAATCTTGACTTATAAGGAAACCTGATAAATATAGTCCATAAATGACTTGAATACTGCACGTAATTCACAGACTACGTACCAAGCACTTTGAGTTAGTAATTAACTTTGGTAATATTTTGGTTTCGTTTTTCATCTTTGGTGTTATTTCGAGTGTAATAAATAAAGAAGATCATCAAGAACACTCCGATCAACCACTTCGTTCTCTTCATTCATCACTTATCATTTTTCAAGTTCAGAATGTCCAACACATTTAATGTCGTATCACACGAAATTTTGGAGATATTTTAGACACTCTTCAGGACCACACGATGTGTGTATTTTTGAGGTTCTAGACATGTTGAAATCATTGCAATGCAATGAATCCATTGATCCCCACATTGCGGGAATCCATGTCGTATTAGTACACAAATGCTTCTTCATTGAAGGACGAGATGCACCAGTTCCTATCAGAGTTGTTGGGAGAGCTCTCGGGATATGTTCGTAATCACTCCAGACAACAGCTCGGCCTCCGTGATGTGAGAAAGAGCTGACAATGGTTCTAATGGTGGTACGCTGAAAAATACAAAACAAAAACTTGTTACACATGATTTTTTCCCATCATCTATGTCATTGAAAAGGTAATTAAATTATATCATCCATGCTAAGAGATGCACTCATTAAAAATATAGTATTAGGAAGAAGACTAAGTACTACTAATTATGGAATTTTAAAATTAGGATTCGGTACTGCATTACTACTTGTCTGGCTCAGTTTGGAATTGAAAATTGTGGTACTCATTCGAGATAATTTTTTTTACTACGAAACGTCGTCAGTCCAAGATCCTTTTCCACAAATCACCACAAGATCACTGCCAATTAGAGCTGCCGGATTCCTATGAATACTTTAACGTTATTCACGGAGTGTATTACTATTCTTCATACAGTGCATCTTTACATGATAATCATAATAATATATAAATGCGAAATGCCAAAGCGTGTATGTGCGTTTGCTACTTTTTCATGACTAAACCATACTTATTGTGATGTAAGGCAAGGAGGTAGCATACATAACTTCTGCTTTTAAATGTTGGGACAAAAGGAAGAAAACGATTTTTGACGATAAAATCCGCTATGTTCCCTTACGCTGCCTAAACGGTTAGAGATAGGTGACAACAATGAAAGATCGAAAAGAATCCCTGACAGAATATTTTCATCTACAAAAGTTAACCCCAATTACCGAAAAAATGTTCAAATAATTCAACTTAAGAGATTAATTTAAGAAGAAAAATCAGTCATCATCAAATTGAATGTTTTTTTTGTACATTTAACAAAAATAAAAAAAGCCTTTTTAAATCACACAATTTGGACGAATAGTTAAGATTTTACGAACGTTGTAATGAAATGGTGCAGTCTGATTTCACCGTTGTGTGTTGCCTCGTAAGCGAAAATTCCACCGACGCGGCTCTGGCGAGTGGGTTCGTTCTACCTACACTTCCGATGTTATGTCCACCATTGGAGTTAACACACAGATTTCGCAACCTTTCAGATAAACAGTTAGGTGATGCTGTATAAATATAAGTTCACCACATATGAGAGTTAAATACCCCTAACTCCTAAGGGTGAAGTAGTGTGCTAGGCTAATAGGTGACGTTTCGATTGATTTCTTTCTCTCACGGACGACTTGATGTTGTTTGCTCAAGTGTGGTTTCTTCCAAGGATATATTTGTTCCTGCTAGAGGTGAAGCTCAAAATGGTGTGTACAATTTAGTTTCGTATTAAATTTGTATCATGATGAATTTGTTAAATTAGGATGCTGTACGTATAATTTCAATGAATACTAAACAAAATTATTTTAATCTTACAATACAGATAGATTTCATTTTTACCTGTGTAAAAAGAGAATTGTCTAAGAAAAATCCCAGGCAACGCGAGGTAATCGGTTATCACGGTTATAAAAATTTCTTTATCACAAGTTATTTTCACTCGATTCTTGTGTTTAATGCTCAAAGCATTAGTAAAGTACTTTTAAATTAGAAATTACGCAAGATATATGGTTGACGCAATTGAAAAATTCATAATGCTACTGAGGATAGTGAAAATTAAAAAATATCGAGTGAACGGATTAACTACTATTACAGACACACATTTATACATCGGGTATGAAGACGCATCAAGATATTGAAAGAAAAGGAGTATTCAAAGATAAAGAAAAAATAAAAGAAATAACAGCGCGACTGTTTCTTGGTTCTTACTGTATATCACTTTAATTCTTACAGATAGATTAATTTGAAACATTTTATAAGTATTCAAATAACTCGAATATATTATCACTTGTTTATCACTTGTTAAAAATTTTTCTTGAAGCGATTCGTGTTGATCTCTTTACAAGTGATAAATTGTTCTTACGATTCAACACGATATTTAATGCAGGAGCATCAACTCTCTCCTTTGTAGAGTGATTACTCTTTGGACCATCTACTTCACCTACTTTCATTTTTCTTTAGACAGTTCTCTGTATATACAAAGTCCTTATCTCTTTGGGATTTGAGTTCACGGCAAATTCTGCCGTGCTGTCTAGTTTACCCAACGGGAGTGTAGTAGTTTGGACCCAATATCGCATGAGGGTTTAGGGCTTGGTGGTACTCGCCGAATGCCGCCTCATTCTGCGTGGGGTGGGGTAAGAGGTAGTGGGAAGGGGTAAGGTGACAGCACGCGCCAACGTGGTCGGACCATGAATCATCCGCTTCTTATCAGCGCCCGGCAGCACGTCCACCGCTGCTTTATGAAGCGCCCATGAGGTGCTCAGGGTTGGGAAAGATTTTACGTACGACTGAAATTACATAGGAAGGGGTGTTCTGAATTTTATGTTGTTTCTGGATATAATATCGAAGACAAAGTCTATAGTGCGGCAATTTCCTTCGACCAACTTACAGACCAGTCAATCTACATAACCTATGAATTAAGAATACATTTTGAAAAGAAATAGTACATAACATTTCCGACAAAGAATGTTTTAGACAACATAAAAAATAAATATAAACAAAATCTGCAAGTGATTCATATTACGGCGATATCTTTCGTTAACATTTAATTGTTCAAATTAAAGAATTATGCAAAAAGCTGTCATGTACTGCAAAAATTATTAACATATTAACTTTTTATTCGTGCTTCGAATGTGTATTTGAAAGATAAGTCTCACTTTTCTCTTGTTCCTCCTACGTTCAAAACGCAAACACGTAAATATCAGAGATGAAACAGAGAGATAACAGAGTTAAAACTGGTTCTCCGATGAAACTAATTACGAAACACATTTCCAACTTTATTTATAATCACCAATGTAAGACCGTGATGTTTAATAGTTTATTAATAAATATGTTTAGAAATGTCGTTCATTAGTACTTTTACTCCCAGTCCAACTTCTTCGTTTCACTCCCTGGCAAATCAACATTTTCGATCTTTAATAAACCAAGGAGAAGGCGTTTCTTTTCCTTTGGTCACCACGATGACTAATATACGATTTATTTCCATTTTGGATCATTCTGTATTTTATTTTCCTCGTGTTTCCAAAATAAGGAATCCCCAGCCTCAACTGTTGAATCACATTTCTTGTGTTTGTCTCATTCAAACAAACTCTAATAATCCTCTCTTTCGAAGTAGAAAGTAAAGTTGCGTAGTTACTATGAGGTATCCCACGAGATATATTGTAGGAAATATAGTGTTCTGAGAAATCACAGTTTTTATTTTATCACAATAAACAATTAACTCATTTTGGTAGGAAATGCAAATTCTTATTTATTTACGTATTTCTCTACTCATTTCATTTCGCACGATAGAAAATACAGTTCAGGAATAAAATATCCCATTTCTTGCTTATTTGCCTCCCTTGCATTTCTTTAAAATTGTTTTCGCAATTTTTCGTAAAATTAGAATTACTAACCCGAGCAATAATTTTTCAATCACCTCTATTATGTATATAACCACAGACGGAATATCATAAAGTAATTAAATATCCATTAAGCTGCATTATACATAAAATATAAAAATTAAATATAAATACTATAAATTTATTGTCAAAAAACAGTACAAACTGCGTATGACCACGTGGAGGACAATAAACTAATTTACTCTCCGGAAGCAAGCAAGGGACCATCCCATCAATTCCGATCAAGGG
>NNCF01129947.1:619304-659919 GCA_002313205.1 Laupala kohalensis | reverse complement strand
GCTGCGAGTTATAATACTAATAGAATGTCAATATGTTTGTAATTTTAAGCAAAAAATTACATGTACAAGTTATTATCGAACTATAGATTATTCTGAGTATAGTGATTAAAAATCATAAGAATTGAAATAACACTAAATTCACGATTTATTGTTACAATAATCACGCCCCTAGACAAAGCCTAGAGAACCTGTATGATAAATCCGCCTCTACCAGAAGGAAAAACGGAGAAAAACCCGGGCCAGCATGGGGCTACAGAATTTATGTACACAACCGTGCCAAAGTTGAGTACACACAAAACTAAATTAATATGAGCCATAAGACAACATAATCATGCAAGAAAATAGTTTTTGAAATTGTTATAAGTTGTTTAAAAATATAATTGTTATAAGTTGTTTAAATAAAAATTCAAGAATGCGATCTCCATGCATTCACTGAGAATAATATGCGACTCTTGCATCCAGAGAGCATCGACAATCTCCTCCCCTCCCCCATGCGCTTGGAGAATTACGTCTGCCCTGTCCAGCTGAGTACTGTACTTTTAAGTAAGCGGTTTACATTAATCATCTACGCGCCATTTTAACGCAATACGCAAAGCTTTCACACATCTGACTATATATAAGTTTCTATAGAAAAAAATATCGCTGGTCAAATTGTCTCTTTGCAACAAAAATGATAGCGCATAGTGCATTTGCTCAAATGCCCTGATGGGTAGTACGACCCTTAGTATTATTTTATGATGATTCTCAGCAAGGATTAAGCAGCTATTCTCGAGAAAAATGAGAGAGTGAGGGTGATCACCTATTAGATGCCCGAAGAAAACCTGCGGGTATTCAACGGCTTATCTGAGATATACTAAACTTATAACCTCACCCGTCAGTTCGTCTCAACCAACGAAGTCACGGGGTAATCAAATGATCATTGTAATACCTTTTAATGAAAAAGCTTATAACACTTCACCATTGATCTCAAAGGCTTCTTATTGAAGGTAATAATATGAATAATTATATTTATTCACGTATAATGCCACGGATATGTCAATAGATATTCACATATTAATGATTATGAAGATGAACCAACAGTACAATCTCAGCATATTCGAAAATAGTGTAGATTCCATCAAATGTTTTAGTTATTCGTTTATATTGATGTGCGGTAACATTTTTCGGTTATTGACAAATTTTCAGTTTGAACAAGATTCTTGAATTCCCAAATAATACCAATCCCTTTCTAACAGTTAGAACTAAGTATGAGAAAACCCGATTAGGCGAGATTTGATGGATAAATTCTTGTTTGTGTCTCGAAAAATGTCTGTAAATAGTATTTCTAGTACTCATAATTTAAAGAAATTCATTTCCAAAAACGAGTACAATGTTATCTGAAAGTTAAAAAAATATTTTATTTCAATCACAACTTATTTCCAAAAATCAATTTTACTGCATATAAACACGTGTAAGCCAATAATGGTATTGAAGTATTTACTTTCCAGAAGCTATACAGAAATCTTCTGATCAATGAATATCGCCCATTTTAATCTAGCACACGGTGATCTTATGCAGTCATTCATATTTTATTCTGTGAAATTTTTAACTAAATATCAAGAGTAAATAATCCGAGATTATAGATGAGAATGTATAAGCGTTTCTATTGACTATTGATCTTCTAGTGAGTGAATGTTAAAATCATTCAAAACAACTCTCGGAGATGCATCGTCAAAAGGGCCAGGTGGAAATTGCGAAAATCGCGAGTTGGGGCTCGAACCCGGGGTCACTTATACCCTCAATTGGGGATCTGACCCAGTTAACTGGAACAGGCAGGGTGTGGATGGAGTGCTCTAGCGCTCGACATCTGAATATAAGCTATGATAAAGAAACCTCATGTTATATTGACATGACATTCAAATTTCTTTAAACTTAATCTATCGACAACATCGGTCACCAAATCAATTCATTTACACATATGGCGCTATTCCGTCCTTTCTGCATCGAGCGTGTCGAACGAATATTTCTTTGTTGTGTCATAAACATGAATTTTTACACCAAACAGTCACTTCTGTGGCTACCATAAATATATATTCGAATATTACTTAAATTCATAGAAATTGGCGGTTCGTGTTAGGTAGCCATATTGCGTTATTTTCGGTAAAGTTACATGACATTTGAGTTTACCGCAATAACACATGAAACAAATTACGATCTTTTACGTTTTAAAAATCTATTATCACCGGATTGGAAAACTGAAATCTATTATATAGAGAATACTTGCAAGTGTCATTGACCTAGATATTTACTTAATTGATTTGTACTTCTATTTCTCAATTATATTACATAAGGAACAATTGAGATCTAGTTGTTGTCACCCTCTCGTGTCTTAATAATCAGATTGATCCAACAACAAAAGCAACAATTCATGAAAAAATACCTTAATTTCCAAGATGGAATACATAAATGATTGGAAATAATACTTTGTCGAAAGTAAAAAATTTATCTCACCTCCCTTACAGCAGCACTTTGAGTTCTGTCACTCAGACGAATGACCAAACCTGCTGATTTTACGATCTTTCGTATTGCTTCATGTATGTCATAAAGGGCATATCATGCATCTTTTTTTATTTGGAAGGCACTGAATATTACGTCAACATTAAAAACGGAGCCATAAAGTACTTATTTTGTTCAAAAATCCGACACAGATGCACCGTCAAACTCTTATGTATTTACCCTATATAGTGTTTTTGAGGAAGTCCAAATTCTAAAACTTCCAGAATTATGTTTCCTCATACTCCCAAAACTTTTCAGAAGGAAATTGTATCGCCGTAATGTGACGAATCACAGTGGTCTCCTTAGTGAGTTCATGGACGAGGTGAGCTAGCCGCGGACTAGATCTCTAATATTTTTAGTTTTGCGAGGGAGATATTATACATTATCGAAACTCACCAGAAGACAAACATAACCTAATATTTAATTTAATTACCTTTTAGTAATAATAATATTTAAAAATCAATTTTTGTTCCAACCAAATTTTTCATAGCTCATTAGTGCGGGACACTGGTGGTTTTCCATTACTCAATAATGTTAAGGGTCAATTAATTTTATCAAACACGGTAGCATTGATTGAGATTCCTACTCTCGAGGTCAATTTCTGTAAGTTTCTTTACAGCTTAATTTTTGATTGAGGTGTTCGCATCCGCATTGCTTTATTTCAACAGGAAATACAACTGTAACCGTAGATACACAAATCGTTCACTTAAATAGTAGTATAGAAATACCAAACAAAAAAAGTAAGAATATTACACACTGTTAACAATAAGTATTTGAACATTTATTAGACACTCGATTCAGTCACAACGGGCCTGTACTTTCTAAACTGAAAATAAACCGGTAGACGATTTGACAAAAGTTTCCCAAAAATAAAATTAACTACAATAGCTACCATTAAGCAGTATTTTCAACAAATAATACTGAAAGAATAGAGATTCGTCCCACTGTGTGTCGTGAACTGGTCTTAACTGAAACTGGGAGCACAGACCAAACCCACAGTGCACCGTAGAGCAAAAGCGTGGGTAATCAAACTCTAGGTGATTGAACAGTCGTATTTAAGAATTTATTGATTAAAGTATCGGTATTTAAAAAATAAATTGTTCAATCTATATTATTAACATAATATTCGCCTGCGGATTAAAATATCAAATCTGAAGAAAAATTGTTCGTGAGATAGTGTATCTACAATTGTGTGACACTGATGTTTTGTCGAACGTGTTTCTATTATTTTATGTTTTATGACACATATTTATTCTTGTCCTTGCTCATAAGATAATAACTTCACAAGGACTGAACATATCTTACCAGGTCAGCGATAACATAAATGTCACCTTTTTAGTGCTTTTCAGTAGATTTTACTCAATCTTCCAATAATGTTTGAAATTGAAGTGGGATGTACTATAAAGTTCTAACGCTTAATATTTCATACATATAGTATGTTAAAAATTCATATCACAATTATTTAATTTCACCGAAGAAAATTTTAATAGTTGAATCTAAATCATAATATTTATAATAATAATTATTATTATTATGGTGAGGTCTGAAACGTATTATTGAAGAGAGATCAAAACAATTTTTTGCGGCAATTTAAAAAAAAATTGAAGTATTTATTCAATGTCAGTGAGCGGAAATAACACGAAAATTCAGACTATCAGAAACTCACAACGTACGTAGATTTTGTATAATGTATCTCTTCTGGACATGGATGTGGGAGTTGAATTTTGGATTTCAACATTCCTCCAATGCGGAAGTATGCAGTGCTGCGATGTGTCCCAAATTTGATGTCGCATAGAATAGCTTTCGAACCCATAGCATGTGGATACTTGATAAGACTGCGCGTATATGTACCTGGCTGTTTGCTGGACTCTCCGATAAATCGGCCAGCATTTTCACGGAGAAGAAATTATTGTATAACTTGCGATACGGCTGTTTGCCTTGAGCTATTTCAGGTAAACACATCGATGTGTATTGGATTGTGTAACTTTAAAAATGTATGGTTGTCACTCCAAAGTGGATTTTTTTATTCTCAAATATTATACTGAAGGAATGTGAAGGTCTGAAATAAATAAAAAAGGAAAAATGTATGACAGTTTTGAAGTTCATTCCATGAAAAATGTATTCGTTGACATGGAGACCCTGACATAAAAAATTGAGAGACGATATCTGAGTAACAGAAGACGACGACTCTGAAGTGGCGAGGTCCATTTCAAAGGAAATGAAGTACACATTCGTTCAGAGAAACACTTAATATTTAACAGCGAAAAGTTATTTTTAATTGCATTCAAGGTTTCGCTGATATATTGGAGAGATCTAGTTTAGAGAGACGTATATTTATTTTATTGTGTAACGTTATAGGTTCAATGTAAACAATGTCGATTGCTGACAGTGCAGGCGTTGCCAGGCGAGAATGTCCATCAGCGAGAGGCGTCGTGGGCCACCCACCTGTCGCTGCTAAGATAAGTTATCAGCGACCAACCTGCTTATCGGCTCGCGAACGAAATATGAAATTCGTGTCGGCGTTTGTTGGTCCATCAATACATTTCAGCTCACCTACTCTTTATATATTGAAAAAAAGAAGAAGAAAAGCGATTCCTATAATAAACCTGTTAAAAATTACTTACGTTTCAAAAATATTTTGAAAATAAGTTAAATACTGATCCATTTTTATATTCATAATATCATGATCAAAAAAATATTTTATTTAATATCACTATTGTACTTGATTATTTACAATGTCTATCTACGTTTCTTTTTAATACAATCACCTCCTTTATTCTTATTGCATGCACAATCTGGAGCATTAGAGAGACAACCCAACAGTATCAGTTTGAAAGATGCTTTATAAAATTTAACAATTTTCGTTGAAAGAAATAGGAAATAATGATGCTCCTGGTCTGTCGAAATTTAAAAAAAACTATTTGTGCAGTTTTAGCGATTTTACAATCTTGAATGTTTTTTAAAGTACGTTCTATTAACATTAAATAAATGACATATTAAGTTCTCAATTTTTACCACTCGCGAAGAACCAATTCAAAATCGTGTGATTTGGTTCCTGACTAGTGTAAGGGATTTGTATAAGAAAAATAATTTGTCTAAGAACATTTTATAAGAAAAGAAACACTAATCTACCAGTAAATACCCAGTATTACTCCAATATTACGACAGTCGATTGAATTCAGTAGCATTTAGCGAAGCAATTTATTATTGTTCGATAACCCTAATAGAAGAGTGAATCATCTGTTTTGACAAATTGTTCGTAATTCGTTGACAAAAAGTGGATGGTCATTTGTAATGTTTTTCCTAAGAAAACTTGAACGATAATTTTTTTCAAAATTCACTGTTACTGAATTTGTAAGTTATATAAATTTAATAAAATGTCTTTTCATAAAAATATTTTAGTATATTTTAGACATTATTATTCTGATTCATTGCTAATTAACTGTTTGTATGTTACTGAAAAATGTTACTCATGTGTATGTATAATGGACAATAAAAATGTACTTAAAATATTTTATTACTTCAAATATAAGCAATCTAAAATATAAGTAATCTACATAGTTTGCAAGTATGCGCTCATGTCTATTTTGTTCAATTAAAGAATTAATTATTTACAACACACAGTGGTCTTCTTGCATTCCCGTGATACAGTTCTCAAGAGATAACATTCAAATGCATGATAAAAAAAAGAAGGAAAACATTATTTGTATTATTCATGCATATTCACTTTGCATGCAGCATTGTGGCGAAGGGCTCTACCACTAAGGAGGACAACGTGCTGAGGAAATCATTTCAAGTAGGATAGAGTCGACTAAAAATCCTTCGATCTCACCTCAGAAAACTTAGAAGGAGGCGACTACAAAGCAATCCAGTGAAAGAAGACAGGTAGGCAGAGAGGTTTTGGTAGGTTTTTGGAAGTGCAATTTGAGAGTTGTGCTGGAGAGTGAGAGAGTGAGAGAGAGAGACGCTTACTTGGAGGCGACGTGTCTGCTGAGGAAACTGGTGGAAGGCAGCAACATCAATGGGCTGGGGGCCGGGGCGGGGACTGTCAGTGTGGCAAGTGCCGACGAGGGGTGGAGAGACATGGAGGACTCATCCCCACCGCTACCCTCAGGCTCAAACCCCTCAGAAGACTCTCCTGGAAAACACCCATCCTTGTGATATATGCCCTTCTTATGCGTTTGCTACACTATCTCGATGTCCAGGTCTACGAGCGGTCAGCAAAACCTACATTTCTTCGTAATTTTTTCCACGATGGTAAACGAAAGAACACGTGACATTACGTATAAGTCGTATAAAAGTAATAATCAAATAGGTTAAAAATGATATGAAACATATGTTGTACGTAAGAAGTGTATTTCTTCTTTTGAAGAACGTTTTCTTTAATTCTGAAATATTAAGAGCGTTGTAAACAAACAAATAATTTTTTAAGTGAAACTCTTGAAGAGTTTACCTATTTAAATTACTTATTACTTCAAATTACATACAAATCATAGATTTTTTCGAGATTATTGAAATATTCAAAATAATACAAACTTTTAAGGAACACACTAATAAAAGTTCTCTTTCGTTTCGCGTGCTAATTATCTCGGAAACAGCTTTTGTCCACCCGATAACGACATGAACTAAGATTAATTTTTAAAAAATTAATAGATTCTTTCCCGTGTATGTATATGAATTTACCCATTTCTTATTTCTCATAATAAATTTAGTCAGAAAATCTGTGTAGTATCTACTTTCGTCTTCCCGAATAAAATATGAATATATTTCTATTTTATATAGCAGTATAGATTGATACAGATGGTATTGTAAAGAACATGAGCTAGCATAATCAAATATGGGTCAGATTTTCAAGGTAATTTTGCATATTTGACAAATCGTTGAGACTAGAACATAAAAATTCAAAATATTAGTTTTTCAATGTTGAGGATAATGGAAAATTATGAGGCCGCCAGATGTGCTTTTGAATATTAAGTTGTTTGTTGTATTTAAGTCTTTTTTGTGATGAAATTATAGTCTTCCTCGGGAGAGAACTTTATCTTCTTTGTTTCATCTTGTATCAATTATATATCACAAACACTTCTTCCTTTTAGAAGAGACACCTCGATACAGTCATTGAGTAATCCAGATGGTTGGAGTACGGACTCTGCTATAAGACGAAAACAATAGCTTCGAGAATAAAGAGAACAACAAGAAAATTGAAACGATGTGGGGTATCAGAGATGCAAAATTGTCTAGTTAAATCGAAAAATTACATCCAAGTTCATTCAGATTATGTAATCTCTTATATTGTATTATTACTACGCGAAAATAGTTGTGAATTTAACACTTGTGAATAGTAAAATACACCAATATGCCATACTAAAATGATGTTTCATCTCATTTTCTTTTTATTGGATATCTGAAATCAGATATCCAAATGACAAAGTGCTGGGGAAATCCTTTTATCTTTCCATATCGAACATTCGCAAGTAATCTCAATGGGAAGTTTTTGTATTGTTTCATTGCACGCATCAGTCTCTCATCGGATTCATTTCGGCAACGAATTTCATAACAGATCCTCGGAAATGTCAAAGAAGCTACATTATGTCGTCAAGAGAGCTTTTCTAATGCGATTTAGAAATATATCCCTTTCGCATAAAAGAGCGAAGTTCATTTGCGAAGAGATAAGCTAAACCACTATTGCTCGCGTCATATCATATTTCACTCGCATCGGCCCACAATCCTTTCCCTGTAGCGTTGAATTGTGCTGAATAAACCTAATGTGGACGTCTAAAATGACTTTTATTCAGGTTCTACTATGATTTAAACTTCCGGTGGATACCGGAAATTTTCCAATTGAATAAGAAATATAATAATAATAATAATAATAATAATAATGATAACTCTTAATCCGATATTATTATTATTATTATTTGCAAATTCCCCGCGTTTTGTAATAATGAAAATTATTATTATTATTATTATTATTATTGTCGGATTGAAAGTTAACCATCATGAGTAAACGCGAGTTCTTATTTTATGTACGTTTAGTGTGGGAATTGGGGGGGGGAGCGAATGCGTTCCCGCGAATGGGGGTGAAGTAAGTTTCTTCAAAATGGGTGAATCGTGGCGTACTGCCTAGCGTATCCACCTTCTACCTGTCTGAGACAAATAGGATTCATACCCTGTCTGAGACAAATAGGATTCGCGGTGGTTGATGAAGCGGGGTTCGCGACAGGTTTTCCCGGGGTACCCCCGATTGGGAATACATTGCCCTCGCTAACTTAAACTGTTGCTGTAAGTATTAACAAAGCCTCATGTGGAAATAAGTTTGAAAAATATGTATTGTATATTCCGTATGGCGAAAGTGGGTTTACTCATTATTATAGTAATAGTAATAAGTGAACTAAGTGTAATTTATAGTAATTTGTATCTTGAGCGCTTTTTTGGTTAAGATCTCAAATTTGTGATCTGCCATACGCTACGAGAATAAGATTTTTCAGTGACATACCAAAGGGTATTTGAACTCTTGTCTCACGTGGAATTGAGTATTCCTAACACACGAGAACGCAACAAAAACTGAAATGGCGATGAACTTGCATAGCGCCTCTCACTGATCGTCATCTCGAGTCAATCTTTAACTGACAAATTATGAGATACTGTTAATGAAAATATACATTTTATGTCTTATTATTAAGAGAATTGAGGTCTTTAATGTGGTTTTCGCGAAAAAGTGCAGACGTTTTCTAAAATCTGAATTATTTCTATTTCTGGGAGGAACAAAATATATTTAAAAATAAAATTATTATTCCAAGATACTCTCCGGCAGGCTCAAAATGAGAATATAGATTTCAAAAACAGCCTTCTTTCAGCTCTTCATTCCATCTTGATGGAACGGTAAAGTTCAGGCAAAGCGATAAGGAAGAGATCGGCAGGAAAATCCCGGGGAACGAGATCAACCCAACGCCAATGAGGAATGTGCTATACTGAAGTTTTCAGTCCACGGTGCATTTGGGAGATGCAAGCCACTACTTCGCTCACCTATCCCTAACAATGTCAGTGAGTTTGTCACCACACGCAGTCGGATGGAGTCAACATCCCGCATCTCCGGTTTTCCTCAAACAAACTTCCTTTCCTGTCGCACGAAAGCATCGCTCTTCGAAACACCACACTTGAGTCATGATCTGAAAGCGCTGGATTTTGTCATTTCGAACTCGTCTTTACTCTCCATTTCACGAGACAGAAAGTTATTTTTTTCTGATCTTTATTTATATTTTTTCATTTTACTAAATTTCTTCATCAAAGAAAGAAAAATATATGGATATTATACTCTATATCAGTATCTTCTATACTCTGTTACAATATTTAACTATCAGTTATATGAGATATTGATATCTTTTACTGATAACGATTCACACCGATAAAAGTTCTTACGGCGTAGACATGAACTCGTATTTTGATTCTTGAAGCCACGTACAAAATTTAAACTAAAATTGTCACTTAAGCACACTTTTTTCAAATTGTTACTTGTGTAGTACGAATAGAATTATTGGCATTTGGAAATCATTTCTATACTAGACAATTATTCAATGAATTGAATTCATACCGTTCTACAGTGGATGATTTCACGCTCAACAAGAATTCAATAGGTTAAAAATTGTAAAACGTTTAACTCAATATATCATCCAACATTACTCCAGCTTCCCTCTTCGTCCGAACGAAAGATGTCATAGTTTTTTTTATTCTCTTCTAATAGATTTGTTTGTACTGTAATACATGATGCTGATACCATGTTACCGCATGCTATTTAAATAAATTATTTTAGCCTCCTCTTCCACTTACCTGGTGCTTATTCTGCTCCCGCGAGACATTCCGATACACTCAACGTTGGGTTGTCTACTACCAGAATTCAGCAGATACTGGTCTATCTTTTGTTGATAGTCTCCATTACCAACAATGATTATGCCCAGATAATTGTAGATGTGGATAAGGACATTATCTAATCCCAAACATGTTTTTATCTGCCCCCGGACCACGACACAAAAACTTTTAAAAAGCTAGGCTGTATCAAGCACCCAATTTCTTTGCATACTCTGATACAATATCTATACCATGATAAAATACTCGCATAATCAACAATAACTTATCGTGATGCTTTAAGAGGGCCGGCAAGTACCTCTCACTCATTCAAAGCTGCAATTGCTTCCTTCCGCTCAGCATTCCTTCCTATTCCTTCATTGATTCTTATTAAAAATATTTCGCTGTTTTAAGGCGTGCGAATGAAAATATCATGCACCGAGTCTGTGAGTCATACTCTCTTTCTATTGTTTTCATCTCCGCATCACCAAAATGGGAAAACGTTTGGTTTTATGCCGTCAATGATTTGAGTTAACGTTTACAGAATTATTTTAGGACAGCATTTATGTATCGTTGTATAATCTGAAACATTCTTATAAACTTTTTTAACATTCAGTTTCCATTTCGAGTATTTCACTTAAGTTGCGAGATCAATTTAAGTTCGGAAAATTACACTCGAATTCCCTTCGATCTAGTTCTGGATATTCTCCTGAGTTATCTTCATAATATTCTAAATAAATATAATACGTTTATTAAGATAATTCTTAATAATCCTAAATTCTTAATACGAAGTTCTTATTAATATAATACGTTCAATATTATGTTCTGTTGTATTTTGTTATTCGAAAAAGACGCTAACTTTTATGAATACTTCAACAATTTTTTCTAATACTTGGTGTAGTTTCCAAAACATATGTTGATCACATAACTTGCGTGAGATTACGAATTCTAAGTCCAGCAAATAGCTTTATCGACTAAGATGGAAGCTAAATCTTGTGTTTTTGTGAGTAGAAAATTTAGAAAGGGGCGTAGTGCACATATCGTATGATAAGAGGGGTGGAAACATACATGCCGTTTAAGTCCGCCAAAGGAATAAATCTTCCATCTACAGAGAAAACTGTAGTTCAAATAAAAACTATAGCGAAATGTAAGTATGTTTTTGTGATACCAAAAACTGAAGTTGAATTTATAGATATGGTTCACTGGGTTCACTATAAGAGTTTGACCGTTTCGTAGGAGTCTAGATACAAGCCAGATGCGTTTGTTTCAGACAAACCACCGTAGAAGCAATAGTGTATATCTAGCTTATCGGCCGCCACCCGCCACCCTCTAGGGATCATCCGCATGTTGCCGTCGTGTCCGAGGACGTGTTTGCCCTCCGGGGCTCCACCATCTCCAACCCATCCTCCCCCTCCCCCTCCCCTTTCTCCACTCACTCCCCTTCACAGTCTCTGCAAGTCACCCGTTCGTTCGTTTGTCCATTCGAAGCTCTTGCGACGCTGTAGGAAAACAGAAATGAGAGAAAAAACACGCATGTGTTTGTTCACTCTACAGAGTACACATAGAATCGGCGGCGACCGACGATTCAACGGCGGCTTTGATAGTCGTTATCAGTCCAGTGACGTTTCAATCATGGCCGACCGTCAGCGAGACTTCTACCCAATGTTCCACTCCCTCACACTTACTCCTGTGCCATCAAGATGGCGGAAGCTATTGCTTGTTGAACAAATGAAGGCTAAGAAATGAACCATATTCCTCGATCTGCTTTTTGATGGCTTGTTAGTTTTTCTTTTTTCGGGTTGCGAACGTCACGTTATCAATTTTAGCGGAGGACACGGTATTAATTTATGGGTCTTAATATGATAATCTACAAAGAAATGTCAAATATGGATACGCTTGGGTCTCAAGGGGTAATACAATATTTGAAGGCTTAATATGAACAGTCCATCTTTGTGTGCATAACAATACATGTAATTAATGTATATCGACCTAATAAAGCAGACAATTTATTAAAGTATACTTAGTGGAAATACACCAAAGTCCCATTAATCACATTATAAAATACATATAACATATAGAACACTTTCAAACTTAAAATCACAACGTTTCAGTACACAATGGTACCATTATTACCATTACCAAGTGTGTTAAAACATTGCGAGCAAACAAATTGACTTGAATAATAAAACGAAATAAAGTATTGATAAATTAACATCTGTACCCCCAGACTCTTAAAATCGAAAGAAATTACATAAACTTAATTCCCTTTTATTATTGAAACAAAATAAGAAGTAAAAAAAACACTTCGTCGATTATTCTACAACAAATAACGTCCATTATAATTATTTATTTAATTCGTCGATTATTGATTGAGTTGGAATAAGCACAAATATTTTATTTTCATTTCTAGATGTTTCATTCCATTACATGAATTTTAGGACTAATTAGTACCAAAAACTGTATTTCCATGAGATTTTGAAACTTAGTGAACCACCCAACAAACACATTTTCATTTATACAAAAAGCTGCTAGTTTAATTCAGAACAAATACTTCGGGTGAACTCAGAATCGGCAAGTGGTGCTGTTGCATTTGCAGGTTCAAAATATTTACAGATTGTAAATAATCAAATCTCCTTATTTCGAATAAAAATAGGTTTAACAAACATTCCATCCCCGACATGGCGCTATTGGAATCTTATTCTACAGAAATACAAGACGGAATGATAAAAAAGTAAAATATATAAAAGCTACGCATATAGTAATGTATGCTATCCATGAAAACATATTGGAATAATATACACCCTTTAATTCCTTTTTGTCTTCAGAACTACCAATATTTATGTTCGTTGTTGTCCCGTAGAACCTACAGGTAGTTCATTTTGCACTCATACGAATATGACATTGGACTCTATCCTAGGAACTTCGTGTTAATAGAACGTGAAGTTAAACATAAATATTTTATCCAACATAAACTGCTGACATGATTATCTCTATACACAAATTCACAAGTACCTCAGGAATATATTGCAAGGCTATTTTAGAGCTTTTGTTGAACTGAAAACACTTTCAGATATATTAAATTAGCAATCTTAAAGATAAATAAAAAGAAAGACAGGAAGAGGAAAATAGAAAGAGAGGGAGAGAAAGAGAGAACGAAGGAAGAAAGAAAAAGAAAATAGAAAAAGACTGCTTTAAGTGAAATAAATCATTTAAATTACTAGCACCCCGCCCCGGCTTCGTTCGAGTGTTTTTGTTATGCACATGTTTATGTTTCTGCACGTGAACTTTTCTTTATATTTTGGAGTAACCGAAATCGGAAAGTAAAAACTATTTGCTTCACGCGGAGCACCTCACGCCGCGCCGGGTAGTGCGGCAGGCTGCCTGCCTGACTCTCTCAATGCAACACCCGACGGTGGCTGCTTGTGCAAAAATCTAAACTATTCGTCCAAATTTTACGATTTAAAGGCACTTTTTATCTTACCTAAATCCACAAAACACAGAATGCATTCAGTAGAATTAGGATTCTTTTTTTCCTACATTAATTATTCGCTTTAGTAGAAGATTTTACACGTCAATTTTTAATAATTTTTTGATAATTTATAAGTGAACTCTTGTAGATAGACATATGCTGTCGTGGAATTTTTTGTAGAACTCTTTGAGGCGAACAATATTGCTGCTCATAGTTGTCACCTATCTCTAAACGTTTAGGCAGCATAAGCGAATATACATCTCCGAAGATTGATTTTTCCCCCGATTTGATTGTCTATTATCGTTATTGCTTATTTCTTGTGATACATAAGGTAACAAAATATATTCTAATTATGCCTGAGAACATATATATTAATTAAAAAAATATCATGTCAATCGAATGAATGGTATAGGAATGCATAAAGGACATACAAACAAATATTAATTATTATATATGTAGATAGAAGATTATTTTTATTGAAGTGTAGTAAGAACTCATTTTCTTTAACAAATTTCCAAACTCTGTGAGAAAATGTGCGAAGAACTTTTTAGCTGGCTAAGAAAATTTCGAAATAAAGGACACTCACCTGTTCATTGAATGAAACATCAAACACACTTAAGAGTATTAATACTACGTAATTTATCAGCGAAAGAAAATACTAATCTTGCACGACCACTATCAGCATATTGAAATCCGTAGTGATCGATTGCTCGCCACAGTTCAAAAGATTTACAATGAAGTCCAAAAGATTTACGGGGAAGGTTTTTGTGGTGGTTTCTACCTATGATTACAGACATCTTTAAACAGTATACGAACCAACAATCCTGACACGTTCAAAATTCGGTTCACCACATGTAGTCGGAACACCACAATTTCTTTTCCATACACAGGGACGTAAATGGGTGGCGCCTCATTTCGATTCCCAACCTATGCACACTTGTATCAGATCAAAATTATAACATTCCTTCTTCACGTGAAGTTCGTGGAAATAGTATCCGAATAATAGAACATGGGAACGTAGGGGAATATTGAGCACGAATGGGGAAGATAACAAGTAAGACGTGTAAGAGAGGAAACAGAGATGAGTTGCTTGCTCATGTGCTACGGGAATCTCCCTAATACGGAGAGATCCGTGAAAGAGTTTTTATTTTTCAGCAAAATTCGTTTTTAAAAAACTAGATTTTGGTGTTATAAGAAACTTGGCGGAGTTATTACATTTTAACCAATCGCAGGTAGATAAAACTAAATTAAACTTTTGTAACTTTTAACATTTTATTTGCAGATAAATTTACACAAATAGAAATATTATTAGTCAGCAATCCTTCTTGCAAGAAAGTATTTTACGTTAATAATGCACTCAAAATTGCCTCAGTTGTGTCGATAATAAATTTGTTTTTCTCTTCTTTTGCACTCGTCGCCTTGGTGAGTGATTCATCCACGGATAATTGTCGCTTCAATGACCCTTGTTTTCTGCGCTTTTGTGGCAGAAAACATTCATTAGCTATATGTGTCTCATCACGGTCTTCCCAACTCCAGCCTTTTGTCTCAAAATTTACACATCAATATTTTGTTGCTATTGACATAAAACCCCTCCGTGCTGAATTCATTTGCCCGTGCAAATACCGTTACCCTTGGCTTGAGCATTGCATGGCCACGTTTTCTTCTTTTCACTTACCACCTATACACACCAATCACTTAAAAAATGCTAAGTCAAATGCAAAATTTGCGATATATCGCGTTATTTGGTGGATTTCGCGTTATATAGAGGATTTTGTGTTATTTAGCGGATTTCGCATTATAGTATCGATTTCGCGTTATTTCGCGATTCAAAAATCGCATTTTTAGATCACAAAGGTATGTTATGAACTTAACACTAAAAAAATCGAAAAAAAAATTGTTTTATCGCGTCTCGCGAATTTCACGGATCTCCACTAACACGATAATACGAAGAAAGAAGGGAATATTACAAGATCCAAAAGAGGGAAGGATTGTACCTAATGCAAGTGAATGTACAAGTAATGGAAACAAAAGAAAAAATAATTATTTATCTGATTGTGTAATGAGTATTTAGATGAAGTAATAAGTAATGTAATTTAGATGATTATGTAATGCACGTTAAGAGATATATGCAAGAGAACATCAAGCATATGGTAGAAGATTACACCATGAGGTGAGAACGGGCACTTCCAGAAAGTGGAGATAGCAAAGCGCTGTCATTCATGGAGATAACTAAAAAGGAAAAAAAAATTCCACATTCCGACAAAGTTCAAGATGTGGGTAAAGAGTAACTTTTTCTTTCTATAAATTTATTTGGTGAAATAAAAATTAATTAATTCATTCATTCATTCTTATCTATATAACTGTCTCTAGACGTGTGAAACCCTGAATCTTAAGCTTCCTTGAGACATCTGCATTTATAAATACTTCTACAAAATGTTTGTATTGAAATAATAAAATTGTTAAATGAACTAAAAGATGTATCCAATTAATAATAAAAGAAGGCAAAATAAAAAGCCTGTATTGACAAATACAGAGAATGGAACCGTTCAACATATCGATTTCGGAGGAGAATGTTCTTAATCAGAAACTCAGGTCAGAGTCAAATTCTTTAAATATGGACTCGAAGATATCTTTCCAAATGAAGTGAAGTAATTATTTGTGAAAATTTCATTAAAACTGTATTCTAATATTGGAATGTTTTTAAGAGATTAAACAAATAATTTAAAAATATTTTATAAAACTGTATTCCATACAGTTTGCTGGAACAAGATGGGAAATTATGTTCGAAGTTTTACCAATCTTCCAACACATTGGGGGGTACTCGTTCACGCAATGAGTACATTAAAGGTGTCATTCTATTATTCTGATTTTCGAAAAAAAAAATTCCATTATTAACAATAATTGGTAAAGTTTCTGCGTTTGTTCATTAGAGAAAAGAAAAACTACTTACAACATGCCAACGTCTCGGCCTTCTTTATTTTGGCCTTCATCAGGGCTACAACATCATTGTGAATCTTTCAACATTCAGAAAATGTATGGATTTGAAAAACTCAATTGACACAATTGACACTGTGAGAAACACTCATCTAGTTACATCTTGTACTTCTTCCTCATAACCCGCACACTTCCTGGTCGCACGTCATCACCACAGCGTCGCTCAAGCTGTGTGATGTGTCACTCATGAGGAACATTTTTGTGAATAGGAGTTTTTCTTTTCTCTAATGACCAAAACGCAAAAATCGCACCAATTATTGTTAATTAAAGATATATTTATCTTATATCTTTCCAGAGAGTGAATTAAAACGTTAATATATGTAGCGATCAAATAACGATTGTTATACATGGTTTTATTAGATGTAGCTCGTAATTTTAAATTTTTCATCACTGAATTTTCCAATATTTCTATTTTATTTTATATATTAATTTCTCAGAAATAGTCAACCTGCGTCATGTTAAGTAGCCTTATCTCACATTGATAACACTCTAACCTGCGCTGCCATTATGTTGCGATATCATCTATGGTGCGACATTGCTTGAGTCCTCTAATAAGTAAATATTGTTTCTAGACTTCGATTAGAGATGGCCATCTTCCACCATTCAATCGAGCTGATATCTTTTAAGATGGAAACACATGATAACTCATATCTTTGCGACGTGATTATATTCCATGAGGAAATTCGTGACACACCTTATCTTGTTACGAAGTTACAAATTTGATGTCAAGGTACGAAACTAATATAAATCTTTCCAAATTATTAAGAGAAATGAAATAGTCATTAAATTGTCTTTATCACGTCGGATAAATGCATTTAATTTATTTCACTATCTTATTTTCTGAAGAGGACATAATGTCAGGTATCTAATGCAAAATTTTTGTAGTTTATTGATCGGTAACGTACAATGTGTATTACACGAAGCACCTATTTATAAGGGTTCACTATTAACCAGTAAGTAAAAATATTTTAGAATGTATAAACATTTCCCCACAATGAACCAGTTGAATTAAACGGATAAGAATAATTGGTTAAATATAATCATTATTATGCGGTTTTCAATAAAATACACATATAGTTCTCACACTTTCGGAATTATAAAAGATAAACGGAAACATTCTAAACTCCTCGAGTTCCGATGTTTCATGTTGTTTAGATTTTTACATATCTGTAACTGCACGGATGAAAATCACATCTTACTTTTATTCTGCCATTTGACTTTGGTGAACTTATTTTCTGCGAGTGTAGATATAGCCCGTGTTCATGGCATAAACCATTCTACAGAAAAAGTCAATTGAATACTCGTCCATCCGGTCGCCAGGGGTTAGCATGCTTGCTCATTGAGGGTTCAATTCCCGGCGGTGCCAGAAAAAAATTGTAGCTTTTTCACATCAATGTCCCTGTTCATATAGCTGTGACTACTGAAAAACGAACCCACCTTCTTCTATCCACCTCCTCCTAGAATCAATAACTCCAACTATTACTAACAACTCCTACTAACCCATCCACGTGGGCTAAGATGTTTGTAATCCCAGGTAACCGGCCCACCTACTACCAAGAGCCTATCACTCAACTCCTACCTCCTATCGCCCCAAGTAGATAAGTTTCAATAGCACGCTACATTTCCCATTTACAAATTCTACAATAAAAAAATATGAGTACTCACCTTTCGAGTCCTTGGATCCTCCACCAGTAGATGTTGAAGGCATGTGCATCATGTTTGGGTTCTTCGGTTTTCTCTTTCGCGTTTGAATACCTTCCTTCCGCATTGAAAGAGGCCGAGCGATCTAAAAGAAAAGATTAGCTTACTCAGGTAAATATTTTAATCCTTTTATCGTTTATTACATTGCACTCACTTAAGACCAAGACAGAGATAGGATGTCGAATAATGAACGGAACTTTCGAATATGGGACATTAAAATTAATATGGAATATAAAACTATTTACCCCGTAATGAAATACGAGTAATTATATGAATTAATTATCAATACCATTATAGTCTAATATAACATTTTAGTAATACAATAATCATTAAAATTTGAATTTCAAGTTCTTCTGTAAAATACTCTTTTCATAGGACTCTCGCCACCTTTCAAAAAAGGAAAAAGAGTCTAGGAGCAATACGATAGTCTTAGAACCTTTATTTTTGGTTCTTAACCATAATTAATTTACTTAATGAACAATGATATTAAACATTGCAAAAACAGTTTACTCCTTGATATATTATGACGTCATATTGTGTAATATGATTAATATTATATCTGAGGATATGCATGTGACATGAATGGAATTATCTTGCTACCTTCAAACTTGAGGTAGTACTAGCATATATAGAATTAAATCATTAAAATATCTTAAATCGACATAAATAAACAGAGTAACATGTACTTATTGTGATTTGAATTTGAAAAACATACTTCACCGGCCATTTAAATTAAATAATTGCAATTATAACTGATAGTGAAATACATTGCGCCTTATGGAGAAAACACTTATTTACAAAATAAGATCAATTTTTAAATCACGAAAGTGATTGAAGTTTACTTTAAATTGTAGTAAACTTTTTTCCGTAGTATTTTTTACATCACTTTTATCTATAGTCACCGGACATCTGAGAGAGCTATTTAACTTTTTCCGAGGTGTGATGCATAAATTACGAAACCGTTGTGCTCGGCCGCCATGTTTGAGCATGCTCTTGCGCATTTCAAACGAGTCAAATGAGTTCCTGAATATTATTAATGCTGTATTATTAACTGATAGATAGAAATTACATCATGTGTTTTCATCATTAACATTCATATTGTTGACTCACTTGGAGTGCTGCTTCCACCTTAACGAAAATTATCGCTTCCCCAATGCAATTGTGATAATAAAATTATATCAAATTTATCAATGATAGCTAAGTTTGGTAATACTTAAAACGATACTCGGAGAGTTAAGATATTCTATCTTTAGGAGATGATACAAAACCAAATATTATGCATGAACTAGTAAATATGAGATCTCAGTATGTTCCTCTCTGATACACTATTATCTAATCCAGATGTCACAATAAGCACAGAAGTCATAATTTGTCTTCCTCAAATTAAAATCATTAGTTTGCATTATCTGGCATGTGTTTTAATCCATACTCCATCTATATAATATATAAATGCGTAACGCGAAAAATGTGTCTGTCTGTTTGCTACTTGATCATTAAGTGTCCATGAAATCCGGAAAAAGAGAATTATATTTGCTTACACTGCCTAAACGGTTAGAGATAGGTGACAACTATAAATGACGATATTGTTTACTTCAAATATTTCTACAAAAAAGTTCACACCAGCATCTACATGTCTAATTAACCTAAATTATCGAAAAATACTTCACTTTATGAGAGTAATTTAAGAAGGAAAAAATCAATCATAATCAGATTTCATGGGTTATTTGTTCTGTGCATTTATCAAAGATAGAAAACGTCTTCAAATCGTAAAATTTCGACTAATAGTTTAGATTTTACAAGAATTGTAATGCAATTGTGTAGTCGCGTCATGCTTCGGAAGCGAAAATTCGACCGAAGCGACTCCCGCGAGGTGGTGTAGTGTTCACAGTCAAGATTAGCATTAAATTTGTATTATCATGTATTTGTAAAATCAGGATGTTGTTTATATAATTATAGAAATCAGTGAGTAAAAATATTTTGATCCTACTCTGTATATAGATTTTATTTTTTCCTGAGTAAAAGAAGATTAGTTCAAGAAAAATCCGGGACAACGCCGGGTAATCAGCTAGTTACGTATAAACTAACTTAGAATCATTACTAATAACTCTGAAGCTATTTCAGAAAAAAATGTAGGTGTGTTTTCTTGTTACATTTAGAAAATACTGTGAACAAATGACATCTGAAACCCACGTATAAAAATGACTGTTAAACTTTTATTGCGGTCTAGGTTAGCTTTATTTCTTAATTAACAGAAGAAGTGAAAGATGGAAACTGTTTCTTGAAGCACCTGTGAGTAATGAAAGGAAAAATTGATGCGACTGAAAATGTTCTTAATACATCTTGTATACCTAATTAGATGCATCTATGCATCGTGCACGGATTATTCAATACCCCAATGACCATAGCAAATAGTCACTTCTCGGATTATGTTAGTGATGTCTTGAGGTAACTTTGACGCTTAAAAAAAAACCTGCCCAGGACCAAAAGTTATTGAACATGTATCAAGAGTAGAAAAAAGCAAGAGGAAAAGTGAAACAGACAAACTAAGCAAAAATAAAGAAGAGTTCGCTCCTCGTGAAAATCTGAGGGTGAATACTTTCACCTCAGTGAACTTTTATCAATATTTTCGTTGATACTCTGAAAACTCAATGAAAAGAGACAGAATGCTTCCGGTAAAGCAAATCAAAAGGTTTCTTACGTATTTACCAAAATTTAATTTTATTACATATTAACCAAAATTGAAGACCTGTAATGAAGATCTTAGGAGGGCGGTCCAGAATATAATTAGAGAATATTCCAACAATAATTCTTCATTGGATGAAATCATTCATTTCAAATTAAACGCTTCAATATATGATTTACTGCAATGGAGAACAGAAACTTACTCTATTTTACAATTTCATGGTATACTAGTTTTTACTTGTATACACTCAAACAGAATAAGAAAATAGACAAAACTAGTGTCACTCCAGTGCAAGTTGATCAACATCCAACAAAGGAGTATAAAAGCTTAACGTCACATATTGCGTTGGCCGTCTTATTATTAGAAATGGCCTCCACATCGCTCACTGAAAATGTAGATAATGCTCTTAAAATTTTTATTAGTACGGTGTCTCGTATTGAACCCATGGCTCTAGTTCCTGAATTCTCGAATTGAATAAGGTAACATGCAAAACGTTTCAAAAGAAAGATGTACTATATGGCAAGAAGCATTACCCAACATATATATCCCTACAAAATTAGACGAATATCTAAAGTTACTAGAATACTGCACTATTGATGTCACCTGACGAAGGGCAAAATCTCTGCAGAAACTTTGTAAAATATAGTTATTTGATTATAAAAATGTGGTAAAAGGTAATTGAATAATATAATGATGACAGATGTAAATACTACTCACATACTTGTAAAATCAGCCCTCTCTTAGATCTCTGGAAAAAGTTTTTAAAATATTTATTTTACTTCAATACCCGTTATTGTTATTTTATTTACTACCGTAAATTTCTTTTTTTTTCTGTTTTGATATGATATGAACTGTTCAATTCCTCAAATAATTTTAATTTCATTCGAAGATTTTATATTGCACAATGCAAAAGCGAAATGGAATGCTAGTGACGTTGCGGCCTGGGCGATCGTAGAGTCGCCTGGGCGCCTGCCTTCGTGCGACCACTCCTTTATTGGAGTTGAGCGTGTGGCTCTTGATAAGAGGCCATCGGTCGGTCGGTCGGTCGCTCCTCTCCCAGCGCTCACCGCTCGCTGCACTACAGACGTTCGTTCGATCACATCACACGTCTACGTGCGTCGGGTGGTTGCTTGCGTAATGTAAGGTGTGGTCTCCCACTTCTCGAGATAGGAAGATTTCCTAAATTGTTCTGAATGCAGTACATCACAATGAACATGCGTTGCGGAGACATATTGATGGTTATGGTCATCAATCGATCATTTTCAGTTCTATTAGTAAGTCGAAGAATGTTAAAAACAAAGTCTATCTCATAAATAATAATATTCTGCGACAGTTCAATTCTGGATAGTAAAATGTGTTTGGTGGAAGTCAAATTTTATGAGTCGCGAGAGGATAAATTTTCGAGAACGGAACAAACACGCTACTGCTATGGTCAAATATTCTATTATTACTATACAACAATAATCAAATACGAGGTTACGATACAAATACTACTCTAAATAAAAGTGATAGAATAATTCCATATCTTTCTGAAAAAAAATATTTTTAAGAATCTGCTGAAAGTTTTACTTTTTACAAAAGTACAATGATCTGAAATGTATATCAAACGTATTTAATATTGATTTAATGATCTCTTGGTTTGGAACATAAAATGTATAAGAAAGACATAATAGGATGAGGGTTTTTGTTCTAACCTCATTTGATTTATTTCTAAAGAGAATTAAGTATTCTTCACTAGTACCTACAAATGATGTACTTCTATTCTATAAGTTATTAATTGGAGAATCAGATAATAAAAGTGATGGAGTAAACACAATATGTTTTATATAATAAAAATATTTCCCTTAAATTGCGCATTATTTGCTACACATCAAAATAAATAAAAACGAAACAAAAAGAAAAAGAAAATATGGGAATATAAATTATGGAAAATATTAGAAAGGAGTAATGAAGTTACATTTCCTAATATTGGAAGCTTGGAAGCAACACAATGTTTCATGTAGGAACCACGAAACTACACTATCCACATCATCAATTACTACGTATTCTGGAAGATGGAACATCATCTATTGCGATACAACCACGACATAAACATAAATATGCAGTGGAACTCAATATAATGTGGGGAAATGAGAAATAAGTTAAAATACATAAATCAGCTACAGGAAGTGGCATAGATATTATATTTGACTGTGAATTTATTTTTATTATTTGCCATCTTATGACAAAAAAAATTATCATGTCATTGTAGTAATTGTAGTACTTATTTTGGTAATACTTGTTTTGCATTAACTGGAGAAAACTTAAAATTTGCAAAACTAGTCATTTTCCTCTAATATTTATCCACTTTTTATCATTAATTCTGTGGTAAATATTGAGGTAATATTGGTCAAAATTTTTGAAAATTTATCTTTCTAGGAACTTAAATTCAACGTGACCTTTTAATATTTAAGTTAAATTTGTAGAACGATATATATTCAAACCTAGAATTTTCTTACAGTGTCTGGAATGGTTGACAAGAATATAAAACTAGAGTTCAGAAGAAACAGAAATCAAATAGTAGTCAACTAAATCTTATTTTCTCTCGGCATTTACATTCGACTCAGTGGTGTAACAGATATTATTGTCCTACAATGCTTGCATGTGCATTAGTCGCGAAATTTATGTCCCGGACTTCAGGAACTATTTTTAGAACCCAACCCCTCGCAATATAATAGCAAATGCGTAGTCATTCACGAAACGTATAAACTTTGTGAGTCTCCTTCTTTGAGATGAATGACGCATCTCGTCCTGACGTCACAAGCTCTAGTTTCCGCCCAGCCACCTGTTGAAGACCTGTGGTAGATTCGCGCCACACCCTATTTCCGGCGGTAAGACAACGACGAGCGTCGCGTCGCTCGCTTAACCGCGCCGACGACGCGCCTTGCGCCAACACGTAGCACACAGCTCCGCAACGCGACCTGCGCCTCGGCTGTTTGGCCTCTTTATGGCCCCTTAATGAGAGTGAGGTGGATGCCTCGGGATGTCTTGGGAGGGTTCACAAAACGGGGGCCACGTCTGTCTCAGTCTTTCCATATACTGTTTCACTGCGCCTAGTTGCACCATCGACAAACACCAAAAATTATTATTATTTTTATTATTCTTGTTTTTTCTTATTTCTCAAAGATAGTTGTCATTCTTTGGGGGAATTTACTATTATAATTATAATTATTAATTTTACTTTCTTTTTCATATTCTAATAAAATGGTTGATTGTAATGTACAGACAATCTGCCAGGTACTTTACAGTACTACTGTTATGACGAAGATAGAAACTTTCTAACTCTGTGACACGTGTTCAACAAAACAGACTTCTGTATTTTAGGTACCAAGAACCCCATGTCCAAATTATCCATATCTTTCTTCAGGGTCGTAGGCATTCTCCCAGTTGCAGATGTTTATTATTAGTATTATTATTATTATCTAATTCATTTACTTCTCTCAACTTGTGTTGCTTTTTTTTAAACAGTGGATTATTAAATCAAGTTCTGCTGGGAGGAAGAAACTATTTCAGGTCCAAGAACTTTCTGGTAATGTGGGCTGAGGACAGAAGGACGCTGTGTTGCATTCTACTTATTATTTTGGTGTTGATTTCGAGTTTTTTAATGGAGTCGACCAGGGATTGGGGTACTAGTTCTAGGGTAGATAAAATGATAGGCACTATTATCACTTCTTGAACATTCCAGAGTTTTTTTTACTTCAAAGGTTAATTGTTGGTATTTCGATATTTTGTCGTTCTTTGTTTTTTCTGTCGTTCTTTCTTTTTCTTCTTCTTCTTCTTATTATTATTTCCATCTTTTTGACGACTTTCTGTCGGTTTCTTGTTATTGGAGAAGTCAGACACTCGTCTTAAGCGCATTTATGATAATTTTGTTTTGGAGAGAAACATCAAGGAGTTATCATCAAACATCACATGTATAAGAATCGCTGAACTATGCGGGATGTGTTTAGGATAACTGATTTTTGCATGAGTTGGAAGTTTTGTGGCTTGAGTTCCAGTTCTTGCAACGATTTGAGCACGTTCCTGGGTACTACTCCCATGTTTGACAGTACTATTGGGATTACTCTCACTCTGTCATATTTCCACGTGTCCTTAATTTCAAAGCAAAGGTCTATGTACTCTGTAATTTTATTTTTGTATGATAGTTCCAGATTATTGTTGTTGGTAATGACGATGTCTATGAGGAGTACTTCTTTCGCTATTTTTTTCTTGACTACTATATCTGGTCTATTGTGCTACTATATCTGTCTGTTATGATGGTTCTATCNTTCGCTATTTTTTTCTTGACTACTATATCTGGTCTATTGTGCTACTATATCTGTCTGTTATGATGGTTCTATCCCAATAAATTTCATAATTTCATTTTCAAGAATGGTGGATGGTTTATATTGGTAGTAGTTTACCTTATTTTCCTGTAGTTTGTATTTCAAAGCTAATTCCTGATGAATGATTTTGCCCACTTGATCATGTCTAAATTTGTAATCACATTGTGCTATAGCTTGACAACCTCCTATGATATGGTGTATTGTTTCATTTTCATTTTCCTTTTTATTATTTCCTTTATTATTATTATTATTACTATTATTATTATTTTTATGTAGTGGTGTCTACTTCACAGCTCTAAAGGTATTCTAGCTGGTTGAAATTTCTAATCCCAGGACAGGGATATAATAATAATAATAATTAATACAACTTAGGAAATATTCTTCTTGGTCCTGAATTGATGGAATTTGACATACATAGGAAATACTTATTTTACGTGTTATAGATAACGTCACTTCAGTAGCAATAGAAATGTTAAAATATATTATATATACTGATGAAAAAAAATCTTTGAAAATTATTGTTTGTGAACTATTACCCCATCATTTTGCAATTAATGTCGTATGATGTGACTCACGTATAAGAAAGTACTCATAAAGAGGAGCAGACAGGCAGTTGTCAAACAAAGGGATGGGATATATTTCAGTATGTTCCTATGAGAATAATAGTTTTTTTTAAGTACCTCTTCTCTTTGTCTTGATGATCGATCATCTCTTTATGATAATCATTTATTGGACAATACGATATGAATTCCTTATTCTGTTGGATACGAACCAATGATGGTTAAAAAACGATAAGAGAATTCACGGGAGACACTCTGCGCTTAAGAAATTGACTCGTCCATCGAGTGTTGCATTTCGATGTTTTATCCAATATCATATTACTATTTCTGTAACCATTATTGATAACGGAAGACCAAAGGCAATCGAAGACATTCTCATCTCACGAATGAACCAACAACGGCATTAAATTGCAAATTCCTTAGACTACATTCTGAAGAAAGAAATGTCACAAACAACTTAAAACAAATATTACGCCAAGGACGAAACTGTACGCACCTATTACATAAATACTGTGTACAACCATGAGAGAACAAAGTATCTTCGAATTGGTGCTTAACTTTTAACTTTAGAAGAAATTTGAAGACACTAATATCTAACCAAATTTTATTTGTTTGTATATCTATCATCTTCATAATATATAACACATTTGTGTTATGTCATGTATAACGTTTCATGATGGAGAAAATTCCCAGTGCAAAGCAATCGAGTTCATGATAAATAGAGAATATACCGAATTGATTCAAATCTTCGTGCATGCTTCCTCATGTTTTTTTTCCCGGCAAGTGTACATCGGAGATTTTTTACAGTAACTTCATATTCACAAACATCTTTACTGAAAATTGTTATCGTATTCCATGAGAGAGTCAAATAACTCTTTTCATTTGAAATCTATGTCAGGAGAACTGAGAGAGTGTTTTGTGTTCGAAGCATCGCAAAGGGTCCACGTCGTGAGCATGAATGGAAGCCGTTCACACGCCTCACACCCGTTGATCTGCAGGGCAGGAAGGGAACACTTCGTATTTGCTTTGCTTGCATCCGATACTCACATCTAGGAAGTGACTGCTTCGAACGGACAAAATTCAAAGCATCGAGCTGCGCAAATATGTTAATACTGCTGATCGTATTTGTCAATGATACGGCACTATTTTTAGGACTATTGAGCATCTATTGAAATAATCATTCGCGAATCCAGTGTTATTTAATAGTTACGATTTATCAACAATACTTTCCGAATGATCTTTAATTTGATAATAATTCGGACTCGTGAAATGACTTTTTTTGTGTTTTATGAAATATAAATTTGTTCGTATTATGTTAATACTGTAACACGTGCCGAACTATTTTTATTGTTAGGAGTGTATTGTGCACTTATGAATTTGTACTTCACACTATTTCTTGAAAATTATATTTTCTCTCCTTTATTATGTATTTATTTCCCAACAAAAAGACAAAATGATAAATCTGGATTTAATTCACTTAAAAATAAAATTTACATTAATAATACACACGACTATTCCCGCACATATTAGACAAATGTTTTCATTGATTTGGTATATTATAAGATATTTCGTGAACAATACAAAATGGTGACAATCAAATTCAATTTTCTATCTCGAATGGATTACGCTTTTCCAATAGGTGTTAAAATGTAAGTTATTTTCGTATGTTTAAGTACTTGGAATAAACTCGCCCTCACACGTCATTCCACAGTAGTATGTGAATCATTGAAGTAAATTGCGATATAGGTGTGTATTTGTTATCTATCGGTCATCGTATCGTTCCCAACCTAATCATGAGAAGGTCATGCACACTTTGGGGATAAGATACCCAAACCATACACAAAGATACTTCTTCAATGCCTGCTCTATGATTACGTCTGAGACAAAATAGCGCCCTAGAAAAATCCCTAGAATAGTATCAAATGCAAGCATATATTTCACATTTATGTAAATGCAATTTATTTGTTACGGAATTATGGGATAACAGTAAACTATTTCCGATACGTCAAAAACGGTTTTTGTAGGGATAAAAATATCAGTTTAAGCGAAAAACTCTCGATGAACGTTGTATCTTGGTCACAAGTTTGTACTACCTACCAAGGTAGCCCTTAGTTCATAATCGGATGTTAAATATTTTAGGTATAAAAATAAGATAAAATAAATACATTCCTAGAGAAATAATACGTTTATAGCTCAGAATACGTAGCTGAAAAGGAAATAGTAATAGTTATCAGTATTAATTGAAATATTTTGGCACATGGGTCCTATTTGCTTGGCACTGGTACCTTGCTTGATAACGTTTCTACTATTTACTGAATATTGGTTCATAATATTAATGGGAAATTACCAAACCATTTTAAGTGCATCAGGAAGGACGTAGTGACAAAATACCGCTCAAAAGCAATATTCTTAGAAAACCGCTACAGTTCGTATTATATTACTATATTAAAATAGATATGATTACCAAAATTTTGCCATTCTTGAGCTATTTTACGTTTAGAGTTTTACGTCGACATTCTTTCCCAATCTTTCTATTACACTGAAGACGTTATTAGCCGCGATAGTGCCAATCCACTTACAAGACTGGCCCTTGCGAACTCCGTGTAACGATCATACGGTTATTTCATCTAAGTATTAAAATTTTTCGCTACCTTGATATTCCAGAAAATTGAGTGATTCTCCATTTTCCCTCTACATAGTTCTGATATATAACTACCTTTATTAACTATTTCTAAATTATGTGTCTCATGTTCTGGCATTAATATATTATATGGCGCGAGAATGAGAAATTCGTAACATCTCTCCCACCCCCGCAATTAGCTACCGCTGACAAGAGCGGGAAACATGTGAACGATTCCGGAGAGGGAGTGAACGGTGAACGACTCGTTCCTTCTGGTGAACGAAATTTCGGATCTCTAACTACGACACGGGAGAGATGTTGGGTTACCAGAGAACGCTAGGAAACTTGTATCTTACTGACATTGGTGATTCGGAAACCTCAGATAACCTAACCTACTTCGGCCGAGAGGCGTATGGAACCCAAGTTATCCCGCTCAGCATCGTAGGAGCAATGACGTCATCACAACACTATCACAGTCAGAATAAACTACGGATACAGTTAGTGTTATAGTTTCTTTCTCTCTGCGCACCCTGTTTCTAGACAGACGTTACTACCAGAGTTAATCATTCGTATTCATCTTTTCTTGAACTTCTCTTTTTCTCTTTACTTTACAAGTATTTTTCCGTTTAATCTCATTTTTGCCTTTACCATATCTTGTTAAATACACTACGGGTATATCAATTCAATTATTTGTTTTATGCTATTTCACATATCTCTCTCTTGATTACTCTCTTTGATCTTTGCCATCATTCCTGCAAATACGTCATTACACGGTTCTTTTCATTTTTTTACTCTTTCTATCTGTTGCGATTGTTTGTGACTATTTTTCACCATGAGTAATCTTCTTTTATTATTTCTCCTAATTGTTCAATTCCTGTTACATAATCTACGATTAATGAAGAAGAGAGAAGTACTTACCCCATGCAACTTGAAGTAAAGTCCACAGGCGTTGCATACAGGCTCGCCACTGTTGTTCCGCCGCCACAGAGTGGTGTTGCTGGTATTGCAGTTGGCGCAAGACACTCCCGTGCGTCGGGTGCCCATCTGGAACGCAGACAGCGAAGCGATCCGCTCCTTGTTAGAGGAAAGGCAAAAGCTCTCAGAACACGGCAGAAGCATGCAACGAATTATGTGAAGAAGGGGCCGTGTTTTTATATTTCCTCTTGGCATATTTAACTGTATTCTTAGTTTTTGTCTTTGGAATTCGCAATTTTAGTTCTCCTATACGAAAGGCAAAGAATAATATATTTTCTCATAAAATATTTATGCAACCCTTTTTGGAAATGCACCCCAAAAAGTTTGTGTGAAAATGGGGAAATTTTACTAAGGAATTGATAATATACTTCATAGAGAATATGGGATTAACTGTTCAAAGACAAAATAGAAAATATTATTTCCGAGATAGCGATATGGCATAGATTCCGCTAAGAAAGCTGATTCTGGTACCAAATATTATAATTTATAAGTCATGATATGCAACATTTACGACAAAAATTTCGTTAAAATATTATAAATAATAATTAATATTCGTTCTCGTTCATTTAATTCATCTCACCTTCAAACTCAAGATAGAAGAAAGAGTAGCTATCGATGAGCAAAAATCTCGAAAAACTATATTAATGCTGTAAAAGAGGATATTGTCTTAATCTACTCTCTATTACGCGAACTTCAACAGCATTGCTCGTTTCATGATAAGCTTATCGGTGGAGCCCAGATGGGCATGCTTAACAGGTACATCTCATGTTGTGTCATGGTAACATTCCCCAAAGGATGAGAAAAATTACTCCACGTGTATCTTGTGTTGTGAATTTATGAAAAGATACAACACGTCGTAGTGGTTTGTATTCGTCAGAATAAATATTCGTCATGTTAACTAAATATAGTCGGCTAAATAGAATTAATTCACAAAGAAAATTGATGTTTTCTTATTATAATATGATGTTATCGTTGTACAAATGCAATACTTATAGTAAAGAAATAGATTCAGATTTCAAAAATTAAAAAAAACAACTTACCTGTTTCTTTAAATGGGAGCGTCCTTGCAAGCGGTAAAATCACAGAGCAAATTGATTACTATTGCCTTAGTGGAATTAGAGATTAATTTAAGCTTGGTTTTTTTTCGAACCTGCGTTCCAAACGCATATGCATAATTCTCAAACGATACTTGACTTCCAATATTTGTTATTTTATAATTGTTTTATATTCCGTATTCATAATGAGAGAGTGCAACTGCCGTGTTTCAAAGAACGTCAGAAACTACTGCAATGATTGCTTATGAAAACACTATTGATACCTTGGAAAGAAAATTTATTGACTGAACAAAACTAAATGAATACTTTGAGTCATATAAACTTTCATTGAAATCAAGCTCGTAGACACTCCTTTATACCACAGTTAATCTAAATTCTTGGAGTATAAATACCCTATCACAATGAAATAGATTTGTGGGAAATAATCGTCCCAAAATATTGCTAAAAGTGTTTAAGTGCATGTCACGAAAGAAAGAATTTACCCTTTTCGGAAAAACAATTAAAAAATATAATAATTGCAATAAAGGGGATCACTCACCGAGTTGATCTTCTTTGTTTGTGAGCGTACAGGAGGCCGGTTGACTCCGTTGATCTTGCTGTAGAGACCGCAGGCGTTGCAGAGATAGTGACCTGTGCCGTCACGTCGCCAAAGAGGAGTCACGCTTGCCGCGCAATTGACGCATTCCTTGATGTCGATGGCTCCACCCAACCCTACACACGCTGCACCGCGCGATTTTCTTCTTCAAAATCACTCTCTCATAAAGACTCAAACGTCCAAGTAATACATCCAACGTTCCTCATTATAACCGAAATAAACTTTATCTTTAAATTGATATGAAATTGAAACTCGCAAACAAACATACGTAATACTATTGTTTTAAATATTTATTCTTTATCAGGTGCCAGACATGCATCATTCGACGATTCGAGCGTGGCGAACAGCACTCGCAAATAGCCACACCTCAAAAGACCGACAAACACGCAAAAGGGCATGAACCGGCATTCGTTACGCGGCAAAGAGCAAGCAACCCATTCACTATTCAGCGAGAGGTCGCTCGATACTCGCCGAATGGCTCATGTTTGACGCCTCCTTTATGTGTATGCTCTGCTTCAAACTCTATGAATACGAGTTTGGTGCTAATTTATTTGCGTAATGTCTCATTGACTGTGTTTCGCAATTATCTACGGTCTCAAATACAATGAACTTTGTTCATTATTTTTATCTCATATTGTGTCATATCACTTGCCTACGCGACATTGTTTATTGCCATCGCGGAGTGTTAGCTGCTATATCTACTATATTTTGTATGATAATATATATTATTTATTTATTTAATGTCTTTTGGCGAGGTTCAGACCATGAGGTTTGCTCTTCCATCCAACCGTTGGACTTAGGAGAGGGAATTGGGAAGGTGAGATGTTGGGTTGCGGTTGTAATACGGATATGGTACCTGAGGAATTGCTTAGAAAAGTGTAGAAACAGGTAATAAGAGCCTGAATAATTTGATAGGCGAGCTAAGAATGTAGTACATAAGATTTATTTCTAAGAATATATTCTAGATCAGCGCTGCCTAACTAGCGACCCCGCGAAACTTCTTTTATGGCCCGTGAGTTAAAGTACATTTTATGTCAGCGTAGGCTTCCGCTGCCGGATTCAGATAAGTCTTGGCTATCCGGGAATCGCCTCGTCGAGGTGTTAAATACCGCCGTTTCGGTCATCTTGCTGTAGCCTTCTTCAGGGTCCACGAGTTTGAGATAATTACTAATTAGTATTCAGCAGAAGGTCACAGCAAGATGGCCGAAATATCGATATTCAACAACTCGACGAGGCAATTCCTGGATAGTCAAGACTCATGGTACATTTTACATCCATTTTTTCATCAAACGTTGGGGAAATTTTTTTGTTTTAAATCTATGTTTTCAGAATTAATATTTGGCGTGGCATGTACGATGAGTGAAAATAGAAAATTGTGCCTGGAATTACCCCGTTGTACATTACAATATGAAAACATTTTGTTATGATACTAAATGTTAAAATACTTTTAAAAATAAAGTAATATATTATTTAATTTTTACAACTTGTAATAATATAAATTTATTGATGAGAATTAAAATATCGCGTTACAAATAAATAAATATGCCACATTAGTATTATTCGTTGGGCAACATTTTGTCAAACCCCATTCCGTGCCGGTCCGATCGATAGAAGTTGTATTGAAAATGTCCCAAGTTGAACAGCTGTGTTCTAGATATTCCATAAATTAAAAATATTTTACGACATACATAGGAAGATTCATGTGCTAAAAATATATATGAATATTTTGAAAATTAAAATAGTAGAAGAAAGAAATATAATAGGTTCCAGATTCTCACCTGGGTCAAGGGAACCGTCAAGCTCCACCCAAGCAGTTCCTCCGAGGGGATATCCACTAGAGCCAGGATACTGTAGCTGGTCATCTGGAAGAACGACTCGAGCTGCGTCGGCGCCTGGTGTCGTGTACGCAGCACCCGCTGGGACGTACTCTAGCGTAGGAGGAGAACTTCCACTGCTAGGTCCTGCTGTCGTCCAGTATCCGCCTTGGTAGCCACTGCCGTTGGAGTACAGAGTCACCTATACATGCAGAGAATTGTTTTCTGAAAGGTTCTTCCAGTTTTCCACTTTCAAAGGTTTCTTTTAAGAAACGTACCCTCCCTAACATGCGAAGTAAGTTTTAACTATTAATAGGATAATTTACTAACTATCGAAATACTTCATTAACAAATATACGATCCCCACGTGTTTATCACGTCGAATGATCAATAGGATTAATATTACCTGCATTAGACATGTTCGCAAAAATGTGATGTATATATTTCGATATGACTAAATGTCTCTGTGATTTGCATACAGAGGGTAACTTAAATCCCTAGTAATTTGGAAAACGTTAGAAAAGTCCTTGATTTAATAATTCATTGATAACCTGTTTAGCTTTATCAATCATGAAAAGTTTAGAATCAGATTAATGTAACTTAAAGTTTCATATTTAAAGATAAAAAAATATTCCTTCATAATTGGTCAACAGATTCGCATAGGAGTTTTAATTTGTTTATTCACGGAAGTAGATAAATATAATTATCAGAAAATGGTATATTTTCCCATTACAAATAGAATAAAATTATTTTTATGTATCCACAGATACATTCCGACCTACCAGTCTGCATTGGTAAAGCTCATTATCTTCTTCACACGATTACTTGCAAAAGAAATTCGGTTGAAAATATTTCTGCATGAACTACAGAACGATTTGAAATGTCTTCCCGTTCACAGTTGTGTTCTCTAGATTTGGAGTCTATCACTGAGCTAGCTTTCATTTTAATGAGACGTCTGAGCTTAGAGTAGGAATTAGAAATAAGAGAAAGGGCAGTTACTGTTTCGACACAGATATACGGTTGTTACACTCAATTTATTTAACTCGACAAAAGCTATCTATTCTATTTCGATATTTCCATTCTTTTAGTAACGATTTCTTAAAAATTATTTACGCCAGTAAAAAAACGTTTGCTTGGTTCTGTTTCGCTTCTCTTTGTAAAGCAGATATGGATAGCTTTATTTTAAAATGCTTGAGTTTGTTGAAGTGATAGAGATGTCACCTGTGAGGGACTGCCTGCAGGCGCCTCGTAGGTGAGAGCATTTCCGACGCCTTGCCCCGGCCCTCCGCTGTACAGCATGGGCTGCGGAGTGCTGGTCTTAGCACTTGCTGACGTCAATGTCGGGTCTTTGCCCAGCATTTTGTTTGCGGCGCTCGGCGCCTGGTACAGCAGCTCAGCAGAGCTCCCGGGAGGAGGACTGTATTTGTTGAACGCGTATCCACCTGGGACTAGGATGGACTGTGGATATGACGATGGTCCACTGTCCGTATAAGAGTACACGGTTCCCTAGAAGCAAAATGATTAATTGTTCATCACCTTTACTCCAGAAGCAAAGGATACATCCTCCTCCATTCTTTTTTTATTTGCGGCTTTACAATTTCCCTTAAACATATTTTTATCTTTCTTTGTTTCACTGAACATTTTTATAATATTTTAATATCTGGTTGACTGAGTTGCTTACTAGAAAGGCAATGATGAGAAATTAATACAGGATCAACATATAGGTTTTAATTTATAGTAAAAAATGTGTTTAAAACTACCATTGTATAACCTGTTACATCTTCATATGGACAAAAATTAATAATAAAACTTCCCAAAGTAAAACTCCATCTTTGGAACTAGTGACGCGAGCACGTGTCCCCCATCCCATGGAACGGTACAGGGAGTTTTATATTCCCTCTTTACCTTTCAACTATATGAACTTATTGGCGTTAGGCGTTAGTTTAATTGGAATTAAACTCATTAATTAGTAGGATTCAATTCTGTTTCATATGACTAAATAAGATCACTTTTCTTACCAAAATCATCTACTTTGAGAATTTCAACAAAAACCGTTGTATGCGATATCGAGAAAATTTCCGGAAACATTCTTATATAGGCTCACAATACTTTCTAAATAGTCGTCATTTTCATCCTTTTCCCCCTTAAAACTCACGATCGAAGTCTAAGAGAAACTGAACGCACATCGCTTCAAAACAAAGCAAGTAGATGAGGACAATTGAAGACATTCAACATTTTGTTTTCAAAATAATGTACATCCAAATAATGACTTACTAAAGAAGACATATCCACAAGTTTTAAATCCTAATAAGACCTTCCTAGTAAAAGCTCCCATAAAAAAGTTAATAAAACAGAACTTTGATTCTTTTGAAAAACGCATGTATAAGAAAAATTATATTTATTTTCTTATTATCAGAGGACTTACTCGGTTTTTTCCTGAAAAACTTGTCTAACATAGTAAATAATGTGTCCTGCTTTTATATCAGATGACTCAAATGTAAAAGGTTTGTTTAATAACAAAACTTGTCACTATTTCTCGCTGTGATTATACCTGTGAGGAACTCATCGTGACGGGCTCCAGAGTGGTGTAAGTAGTGGTGAGTTCTGCGGAGCCAGCGTGTTGTTGCTGACCATCGACGGCTGCCTGAGCCGCCAATGCTTCCGCTGTCTTCAGCTCCTGGAGTGTCGCCATGTCACCGGAGGTCCCTCCACCGCTGCCGCACTCCACCTCGTATTTGACGACTCCGACGCCAGGTGTGTGAGCGCTGCCAGGCGCCACCTCGTACTTCACTGCGTGTCCAGAGGTGTCCACTTCGTATTTGATGGGATGACCACCGGTGTCGTACAGGTGGAGAGTACTCATAGCATGGCTCTAGAATATACGCACATCTATTTTCATGGGAGGGAACCATTTTATTCGTGGACAAATTTCAACATTTAGATATAATAGTTCCGTTAAAATCTATTTGATATGATAGGATTCTATTTAATATGAATATTTAATGTTGAATGTAAATTACAAATATAAAATATTAGTACTAAATTTGAAAGTTTACTTTCTCTTGAAGATATTTCGAATATTTTATTTAAGGTATTATATCCGCGTTGACTGAAGTCAAGTTGCCAACTATTCACAAAACTTGGAAATGTTCACCTAAGAAGTTCTTATTAATAATGAATTCTACTGATTTTTACTATTGGATGCGGACAATTATTTGTGATTTTAAAACTCGAAAAATTAATTTAGATTGTCATTTGGCTCTTTCTTTGAAAAGGGTCGCATTGCCTTCAATCACGCAATGCGGCTGCCATTTCAGTTAGAACAGTATTTTCCATATTTTTTCCTCAATTATTCTTGTAAATGTCCCGTAAGGTATGAAAATCTTAACGTCATTGAGTTCCTATTTCCATTTCCTATGTTTTACAAGGTTTTTCTGCTACCTTAAGCCTGTACTTTTTGCCAGAATATAAAATAAAACATAAGCCCGCGAAAGTTTCTCCATAAAAGCCCATGATAATTTAAAGTCAAATAATTCAAAATTTTGCGCCGTAAGGTTATGAAAATTCAACGCTCCTGGATAAGGAATGGTTCAAACCATCATTTAAAACATTTTTGGGGGTACATGAGTGTAGTCACTCTGACAGATATAATACCTTAAGTATTAGCTGAACACGAATATCTTTACTCGAGTCCTAGGTCCATGGATATTTATTTTCTAAGGGTCCGTCCATGAATCGGATAACGCATCGTGGGGGTAAGGATTTTTTGTTTCGTTTCACCGCGGGGTAGAGGAATTTTAGTCTTCGTGTCACATAACGCTAAGTCCTATAAAATGTGCTTTATAAGGCGCTTTTAACCTTTTGTCATTGACAATGTATGTACTCAACAGCTTAGTTCGAGCACAGAGCAATGAGGAACGAACAACAAAATCAAAATTTGTCCGGTTTTCCGAAAAGTAAGAAAAACTTTTCTTAACGGGGCAGGGGGGTAGCGTTAGATAATTATTGGGGAGTGGATGGTGTGTTAAAAACGGTAATTTTTGCGTCATGGTCCGTAATAACATGGGTGAAACTTGCCAGGATCTAATCAGCTATCAAATTCTACCTTAGGTGTCCTCTTTTCGTATTTCACTTGTGCTATTGAGAAGAAAACAATTCCTCAAAGTGAGAGTCAATATTGAGACATGCTCACCTGTGAGTGATACTCCTCCGCAGAAATCATTTGCTGTGGAGGCGTGGCATAGCGCACACTGGCAGCCGCGTCGGCGTAAGCAGAGTGGATGGTTCGTGAATGTGGCGCGGCGACATTAGCGCTCGAGGACACAGGAGGTTGCGGTTGCGGAGGCACTGAATCGCGCGCCAACGGCGATGGTGCCGCGGGGTAGCGCGTCAAAGCACCTCCGCTACCCAGCACCAGCAATGGCGGCGGTGGGGAACCTCCGCCATATTGGTCGGCAAAGCGCGCGCCCGCGCCGTTGGGTAAATAGAGATGCTGAAGCTGTGCTTGGCTGGGAGGTGAGCTGGACACCTACGAGAGACACGTTAATTTCATGAACTTCACTGCTCCGAATTAACTATGAGCTACAAAGTCCTCATTGACGTATGGCAAAGTATTATTTTATGTATCAGATGCACCATCAAACAATTGCGTTTTGTCGGTCGTATAGCAAAAATTACTTCTGCGTAATGTAAATAATTCTTCTTAAGACGCCTAACAAATTGAATTTTACTTTTCATTTAATGAATGAACATGAAGATCGAATAAAGAAATAAAAGTGATAAAGTTATCTGATGAATATTTACCGTACTATATCTTTGGTGGAATAGTATGGGAAATTGTTACATTAACCATGGTATCGTACTTTCTGGTAAGTATGCCTAGAAGGAGTAATAAGATGTGGAAATATTGTCCAAGATGAGCATGAGAGCTGCTAACTAACTAAATTTTCAGTTGAGCTTTTATGTTAGTCCTAAGGTGTTTCTATCACCCATTTCTTTCTTACATCATTATGAAATTTGTTGCAGATTTCAATCTCATATGCGAAAAGTTTAATTTCATCTTAGAATTTTGCTGTGAGTGAAAACATTTCACCCACACTGTGAAAAAATTTCGCATGACTTCGTGGAGTGACGTGTATTTTTATGATAACGAACCATGGTTCTCTATGGTACCAAAAAAATCATATTTATAATCAGGTCTATAAAAGTTGGGTATTTTTAGCAAAGAATTTGCTTAATCCCAACTTTGCTCGGATTTCTTGATCAAGAAAGCCACTATTTCTTTTAAGTGTGGCGATGTCTCTTATCAGCTTTGAGTGACGAAATTGCAAATATAATTCCCCTGAAGTTACAAAAGTGATTACGTACATAAGAACACTTCAACTGAATGGAATTGAAATATGTAATTCCATCAGATACCTTACCTGCCGATGCACGTCTGGCGAATAGTGGCGTGGTTGATGCGGTGTAGGCGCTGGAGAGTAGTGCGTAGGTGCGGCCACTGGTGTCGGTGCTGGCGAATACTGTGTGCGGCTGGGAGGAGTGCCATACTGCGGCGGGGAATAATGCTGCTGCTGTTCCTGCGGGGTGGCAGGGGACTGGTCGGTAGGCGCAGTCATCTACAAAGACAAGCGATGCGTACGTACACTTGGAGCGAATTCTTACTCATGACTGAGAGACTTACTTGCTACATATACGTGTTTGTTTTTGATAGATATAAACACTTGAATCAGTAAATCAACTTTTTTTTCGAAGTTCGATTGAAAATTCCTTGTTCTATTATTGAAACAATAAAAAACTGTTCATATAAATTTGGTAACGTATTTTCCTTATATTGTGAATTCCATATAAATAATTGTTGCATTTCATTAATGATCTCCATTCCTAATATTTATTACAAAAATAGCAGTAATATACATTATATCTATCTATCTATCTATCTATCTATCTATCTATCTATCTATCTATCTGGAGAAGCAGTTTCTATTAAAAACCGAGAAATGAAGAATGCATTAGTATCTTTCGAGACGCTTGGATATTTTCGTGATCTAAAGATTACTGTAATATCCCTCGCTGAGAAATCAATATCTCAACCCTAGACAATATACGGGTTTCAAGGTGCGAGTGTGACATGGTTCTCACCTGGATGTATTGAATAGTGGCTGCGTGTGCGTGCTGTTGAGTGGGCGGGGAGCGCTCCGCTGGCGCATGAGCAGGCGAAGACTGGTAATGCAACTGTTGAGCTTGCGGTGAGGGTGCGTATCCCGAATGCGCAGAAACCTCCTCCGGGGATCCACCCTGTGAAACAAAATGCATCATTACGACTTCTGCTCTGTATTGGCGACCGCTCCTTCCTCAGCACCTCTTCATTCTCAGATTCGTAGTGAAGAAATTCTTATCAATGATTAATTTGTTTACAGTTACAACGAATGATGCACAGCGGAATCATTTTTCATACTTGTATTCCACTGAAAAATAGTGAAATAATTTTCTAGTTTCAAAGAACTTTTCACAAAAAATACAAGTCCTGGAATGGAACTACGAGGAGAGAAAAATGAAACTGGCCCGGAAGATATTTATAAGAATGACCCAGAATTGACCTTTATTAATGAACAGGAGAACTGTCCATCACAAAAAATGCTGGCAATGGCCACCGTTGACGTCGGAACAAAGAAAAAATTAAAAACTGAGGATCGAAAAGTCCTGATTCTACTTCCCTCAGAACTAAACACGCAAAAGTTTGTTTGCAGGTTTTAACTCTTGCACTACAGTAAATTTGTAAGGATACCGATGCTGGTCCATTTTGATAATGTTTCAACACGACGATTTCTTACATTCCAATTGGACATATAATCGACGTTGACTTTCGTCGGATTTCATTCAAGGTTTTCCTTCACTTGAACAATACTTTCTAGTGTTCGAACACTATTTCGTACAGTTACGGTTTTTATTTGCTATAGAGCTAGTTTAGCGCACTTCTTGCTACTAAATTTGGCATTGTAGACTTTGCTAAAATTTTTGTCAAAATACTTTCATTCTTAAAATCTTGCACAAAAGTTCCGCTCATGTTTTCTACGAATTGTGCTTCGAATAACGCTCAACAATAAACTCGGGCTGTTTTATCGTGAGCACCATTTTGCGTAGTATTCATCTCGTCACTAAACACGTCTGCATCTCTCACTCACACAAACAAAATGACATAGCAAAAAACTCGGGACAGAATACCAAATTACGAATACCAAATTCTTAGGTCTCCATATTCAAGACAACCTCAAATGGAATTGTCACGTTGACAATCTTAATTCCATATTAAGCAAATTGTGTTACGCATTCCGAAACTTAGTTAACGCAGTTAGTCCACGTATTTCCCGTTGCGTATATTTTGCAAACGTTTACTCCCATTTACGTTACG
>NNCF01129947.1:554896-618421 GCA_002313205.1 Laupala kohalensis | reverse complement strand
TAGGGCCCTTGATCGGAATTGATGGGATGGTCCCTTGCTTGCTTCCGGAGAGTAAATTAGTTTATTGTCCTCCACGTGGTCATACGCAGTCTGTACTGTTTTTTGACAATAAATTTAAATTTAAGATCATGCGAGAGATGAGAATGCGCAGACAGCAACCGGTTATTGCACCGACGTCACCAGTCGTCATTTCCAGTATTTTCCGTGAAGGGCAATTACTTAATTCCGTGCCAGGATTACAATTTTTTTCGGACCAGTTTCATTTTGCCCACTATGTTCTTGATCCAATGTCTCTGTTGCCGTATGTTATTTGTCCCACTTCAACGATACAGGAATCATCCTACGAAACAGTTCTTTTTAAATCAATTGTTTTATGATAATTATAAGAAAAATAAATGAAGATTTTAATGTTGAAGTACCATAAATGTGTAGTATAATGGAGAGTTAAATTAACACTCTACATTCAAATTCCTCTCATTAATTTTTTAACATAAACACTTACAATTTTAAAATTTTAGGTCAATGAATATGTGTATACCTTTACTAAAAATGCTATATCACTTCTGATTATGAATATACATTCCCATGTATGAAATTGTGAGTATCCTCTCGTATGCGTTATGAATAACAATTTAGCGTTATGAATAATGCGTTATGAATAACAATCTTCGAAATCAGTGTTGCTCATTATTACTGCAACTTCAAGCTTTATTTTATCCCCATTGTTTCTTTGCTTGACCGCATCCTCGAGAGTGACAACACAACTTTTTCAAATACCTGTGAATATGCGTGTGGCGATGGAGGCACCGTGGTGGTGACGATGGTGCCGTGCTGCGTGAGTGTGCGGTGCTGCATAGGCATGGTGCGTGTGGTGGTGATGACTGAGCGTGCTCCGATGGCTTCGCCTGGCGCAGGAACTAACACGGGTGTGTGTGAGGGGGGTGCGTGAGCGGTGGCTGAGGCTTCGTAACCAGGGGGCGTAGAGCGTTGCTCTGGCATTGGTGGAGTCACATTCTGATGAAGTTGTGAATGGTGTGATGCAGTCGGCGCCTGCGTGGATGGCTGCTCTGCGTGCACCGCTTGTTCTTGATCCTCCATTGCGGACGGCGTCACGCACCACGGTTCTCTCAGGGTTTAATGTTCCTGGTATTGTTCAATTCGAATCTGGTCAGTTTCGTAAATTTTTAATCATACACTAGTACAATAGTACAATTGATTTGGCGATATAGAGGTGAGTGAATGCACATATATAGAGGTGAGTGACTACACTGGAGTTGCTGACAGATTAATCTGTTGGGTCCACAGTAAACCAAAGGAGAATTTGGTGAAGATTGAATGACGGGAAACGCGTAAATGAATTAAAAGATAAGTACATTAGTGAATGGGAAAAATAGAGAATAAGAAGAGAAATGAGAAACAATATCACAAAAAATGTTAGAAGAGGTAAAACATTTGTCAAAGTAGCAGAGCAACGGATACAAGAGACAATACAGAGACAGGGTGAGAAAAATGTTGCGACAGTAGTACAAATAGTGGATGAGAGAGCCAATGGAGTCCAAGATATGATGAGATGGAGAATAAATGAGGAGGAAATAGAAAAGGAAAATGGAAATCAGACAGTGACTAGGGTGGAAGAAGTAATGAATAAGAAAATAGAAGAAATAGATCAATGTGTAATAAAACAAGGGGGAAGAACATTAAAGAAAAGATTTAAAGATGCAGTAATATTAGCGAAAAGAAACACTTGGCAAAGTTTTGTAGAAACAAGTCTCACAAAGTCAATGTGGGGAATACCAAACTTAATGAGTATGGACTAAATACGGCAAAAAGAAATCTGGGTAACATTAACAAGAAATGGGAAATACACAACAGATTGGCAAGAAAGGGTATATGGTAAAAATATATGGTAAACATACTGTATGAACAATATGAACCTGAAGACTGGAAATATGAAAACATATCAATACCTTCAACAGAGAAAATAACAGAAGAAGACCTGATAGCTGCTGCAAAGTGATTACTACGTAAAGCACCAAGTTATGATGCAATATCGCATGAGATGGTAAAACGAACATTAGATACTGTTAAAACCACTACTAATGGATGTTTAGAAAGATCATATTACCCGCAATGTTGGAAGATAAGTTTAGTTAAATTGTTTCTAAAAGGGAGAAATAGACCAGCAAAAATGCCACAATCCTCTAGACGTATATCGCTCCTCCCTACATACGGAACCCCTACGTTAGACTGCGTACTAACGCAAAGAAGACGCCAGCATTTAATCTCAAAAGGACACACGCTTCCAGATCAATATGGTTTTATGCTAGGGAAAAGCACAGGAAACGCATCACGACATTTGGTGACATAATAAGTCAACGAGAGGAGCGCTACTGTGATTGCGTATTTCTTGACATTAAGGGTGCCTCTGATCATGCACGTTGGCGCGACATAATAGGGACATTACAGGCAAAGAAACTAGCAGATTTTTTTGATTAAATATGGTGAAATCATATTTCACATCACGAATAATGATATTTCATATAGGTGAAGAGCAAATAGAACGGAAAGCAACTATAGGATGCCCACAAGGACCTATTTTCTGGAATGTAGTACTCGACACAATATTATGGAAACTAGAAGCGTAAGGAATAAACTTCATTGCTTATGTGGATGATGTGGTCTTCAAAGCAAAGGGACGATAGCGTCGAGAATTAGAGGGAAAAGCGCAAAGCATGGCAGATATATGTACGAGGGTTTGTGCAGAAAGAGGACTAACAATGTCAAAAAGCAAAACAAGAATAGTATGGTTGGGACACCTTAAAGCGACATTATAGTTAAAATAGATAATTAAAAGATACAAGTTGTGAAACATCACCGTTACCTGAGGTGATACTCGATCAGAGGTTAACATATGCTGAACATCTCCAACATGTACGGAAAAGAATTGGAATAACATTATACAGCATGATCAGAATAGGTATAATGCGTTTCAGCAATAGCACGCAGAGACACATTACCATTGTATGTTGGAGCATTGCGACAAATATTAACGCATGGATGTGTGGTCTGGGCAGAAAGAGTTGTAAATTTAAAATTTGCAACCACATTACGATCAATAAAGAGGCAATGTCTCTTACAAATAGCGGGGCCGTACAAAACACTGCTAATAGCAGCATTAATTACAATATTACGAACATTGCTCATAGACGTATACGTACAGAAAATTAAATATCGTGCCCTACTAAAGCAGGACGGAATGATAGGGATAAATGGAACAACGATAAACAAAATGGATAAGAAATCACGACAAACATTGACGAATCAATTAATAGACACATGGTAGGTGAGGTGGAATAATGAGCAAACTGGACGAAAAACATACGAATATATAAGGAATGTACGCTTCTCAGAGAAGGCAAGACGATGTTTCACATTGACCAAAAAGACTACAATATTTAACAGGACACGGAGATTTCCGACAATACTTACGACGATTTGGAAAAGGAGATGACGAAACTTGCGATTGCGGACATGACAAAGAGACACCAGACCATATATTATGGGATTGTCCGTTTTATGGACCAGAAAGAGCGAACTACATAAAACAATATATGAGACAAGACATACTGAATATTAAAGTTAGAAAAAGATTAATAGACACGGAGTAGAAGTACAGAGTATTCATGGAGTATGTAATAAGATAAATGGAATACACACAGCACTACGTTGGACAAGATAGTAGATGAGCGCACGCCTCTCCGACGGCAGAGACGGGCAACGCAACACTGATGACAAAGTTTGAAATCAAAATAAAGAAGAGATTGAAAGCAATATAGAACCTTGTATTGCGTATGCAACACAGACAAGGAGGTTGCGAACAATCAAAGATAAAAATAAAAAATAAAAATAAATTATACACTAGTAAATCTTTCTTAGCAATCATGAGCATCAGTACATAATAGTTATATATAAAGTTAATAACAATGCAATAAAAATACGACAACCAAATTTATAAGTCAAGTTAATAAATTAGAATATTCATTGCCTCTGAATTTTCAGTACGTAATTCGTATATGATATCAAGATATTTTCAACATTACACCAGAGATGCCATAAAGAAATAATCATGTACATGTTTTGTAAACATGCAATTAGATAATGTATTTCCTCTCCATTTCAGTCTCGAAAGAAACAATTATTCACAACAAATATTATAATGTAAGCCAAAAATTAAAATTATCTCAAAACTGGAATGATATTTCATAACCTAAGTCTTTATCCCGTTCCCAGGGTTGTTTTATTTTTTAATTTTTATTATTTCCAGCTCACGTCTTTAGGAAAAAATTATTGATTTAGATTTTATCATTAACAAGAAGATGTAATTTAGTCCCGGAAAGTAATGACAGCATGACTCCACATTATACGTTCTGGGATAAGAATGAATATTAAATTGCAAATGTACTCACATTTTACGCTCAACACACTGAGGAAAAGACTAGATGTCGCGATAAAGATAAACTTAATTATTTAGTCATCATCAAAAGCATGAGGTAGTAATTTCCAAATTTTCAACTGGAAATATCACTATTGCCCTAAAATAGACAAAACGAGAATATAAATCATGCTAAAAAAACTGATGCAGATAGTACGTAGTTTATACTCGGAGGACATGAACAAATTATGAAAAATTGATTCGTGAAAGGCGATATAAATCACTTGCAGCTAGTTAGTACTAATCTTTCTCCAAACACTCACCCACTAAAACCTATTGGATGAGGAGTCAATCGACCAGATAGGCTTGCGTATCGTGAAACCTCTCATTCTGATATTTTATCATGAAATAAAAAAAATTGATTTGTATTAGTTTCGTCTTTCGAACTAGTAAATATCTTGCAAATAATACCCCCTCCCATCCTAGAAATAGAAAATTCATCATATACCTGTATATTTTGCGCTAAAGAGTAATTGCTATTTAAGAATATGAGTCTCATAACCTTCCTACCTTCCATGTATGACTCCGTATAATTCTGTGTACATATAACCCACTTCGTTCTGTAAGCAATCTAAAATGTCATAAAACATTCCGACTTTCAAGACTCGACCAGTGCTTCTTCTATTGAAAACATTACTTACTGAAAAATCTAAACCTCATGTTCACAAACTTATGTGTTGTTTTATTTGACTGATAGTCTAGCATCTTCCGTGCATTTTCAAATAATTCATTGTATTATATAAATTAAATCTCATTATTTGATCTTCACACCTTAGTTTTTCACCATTTTAATTATTATGACATGGAGAATGTGTATTTTTTTCTTAAAACATTTTTATTCGTTCTTGTAATCGAAACGTGATAATACACGTTATTAATTGATTGTTAATAGCAAACTGTTGCAAGAATGGGTAAAAGATTCCAGTTAACCGAAAAGAGTACGTGGCTCTGTTTGAAAAATAATTTATCATAATAATTATCAAATATCTTACAATTGATCACAATCATTAATTCTTCTCTGCAATTAATATTAGGCTGGTAATTCAATTATGGAAGAATGGTAAAAATACTCCAGTTAAACAAAAATAGACTGAGATAGATAATACTTTTAGATTTATAACTTTTAATTTGTTAGAGGAGGAAAAATTGACCTGTAAGCTAATTGAAGTTCTGAAAAGCATACCTAACCAAATTTTATATAAAATTTTCTAAAATACATGGTTCTTTAAATATTAATAATCGATCTCTAATATGTAAAGACGAAAGTCATGTTTAAAACTTATATTCTTTGATGAATGATTATTAGACTTGGGGAAATTGAGGAAATCATGTAGACGAGACTAATAAATATTTTACATTTTTACCTATTGCAGGCGAACATAAATGTGTAAGGGGTTATAGCAGTTAGCTGAGAATTATCTTTGCCAAGAAAGACAAGTAGGCCGGAAGGCTGTCGCTATGGAGATGTCAATTTGTTAAACGTTAAATCACATGAAATGGCTGAGGAGACACCATTTCAAACTATAAACTGAGTCAGTAGGCAACAAAATATTAACCCTGTACGACCACACTGGGTCAGTTCAATAAAGGTTTCCAGATGAATGATAATTTTTCGAATAATCCTCATAAAACAATTTACTCTCTGAATGTCAAACCTCACCCTGAGACAGTCCCATACTATAAATTTCATAATAGTTTTCTTATTGGAACATCAATTCTTAATGGATTGTTGTCATCAAATTCTCAAAATAAGTGCAATTTTTGTTTCCTTAACATTTTTGTAATGTAATGAAGTAGTCCTAACAACAAAAATCGTAATCACATACTTAGGAAAGGATTTTGATTATAAGGGATCTAACGACCTTGATGTTGGCGAGCCCTAAGGCCCCAATAAAAAAACAAGATTTTGATAAAGAATTTTATAATAGATATTAAAGTTAACAAGAGGAGCTACATACGCTCCTAATTTGACTCTTTATTTGAAATGTTAGCCTCACAAACTGAAGAAGCATTAAATAGAATGATTTGGAAAAGATTGCATCGAAGAAATTCATATCTATTATTATTCACATTCAGGCGAGCAACCTCGTTCATGTGTCGTAAGAGGCTGTCGTTTGGACAACCCTCCACTGTGCATCGTACAACAAACAAAATTCGGAGGAGAGAAGGAGGAGGAGGAGGAGGTGAAGGCTGATGGAGTGAGGAGAGAGGAAAGAGGAGAGAGGCGGATTGCGGAAAGCTTAACGCGCCTCGGTGACATGTCGTGTCAGGAGCATCTCACGTTACTTTCCTGCTTCAATAACAATAGGAATTATTATTTATCTTTTAGAAAATATAATAAGACATTACAACTAAATCTGAGATTACAACGTGATGCTTCTCCCCAAACTACAAAAAGTACACCGAACTCAGGTTGAAATTCTTTATTTTATTATCTCATATTAAAAACATCTGTATTAAGTTCGATATAATTTTGCTCTCAATATAGTAGCGTGATAAATAACCCTTTTAGTTACATAATCAACATTTAAATAAAATATCTGAAGTAAAGATTATTAAAAACATGAGAGAGAAAAATTCTATTCCATGAACCAGTTCAGGGACGATATGAAGAAATAACGAGATTTGTGAAATCTTAATACAAGAAGTGGAATTTACGCTGGAATGGCTTTCGTATCCCCACTGACATGCAATCATGGGTTTTCTCTGCAGAAAATTTACTCCCATTTGTAATTCTTTAAAAACACATCTATTAGCATTCTATCGTCTAGTCCCGTTTGTACTGTAACTTCAAATCATAATGAGAATTATATAGTATTTTTAACTTATGGAGTCAACTATATTGACAATTGTTCGCTTATCATAGGAGAGTAATTGCATTAACCCAATAAGTTTTTCAACGAACATAAATGTATCGTAAAATTTTCAATTTCACCAGTTATCAAAGTGAACTGCAGGTTCTAATATTATCCAAAGTATGTGATAACATTTTATACCATTAAAATAGAGTGAAAACTATTTCTCAATAAAGCAAAGTTATCAATGAAATCTTCAAGTAACTTCACGTTACAATTTAATTATTTTACCTACAAGACGTTATTTCTATATCTAATAAATAATTAAAAGAACATAACAAAATTAACGGAGTATTTCCTCCGTTTTACGTAAATTGTAAGTTTTTGTTCGTAAGCTGGAACATTATTCCGCCGTCAAAAATCTAGGTTTCTCCCATATAATTTCCTCTAAACATATAAGATACTTTGAAAAGTTTTAAATATCCAAGTTTTCATTTCCTGTAAGAATTCGCACATTGAAGATAGGAGCACTATCTTCTAGTCCAAATGTCACTCGATATATGTATCAAAATTGTTAAGTATCATGGAATTTCAAAATATAAAAAAAAGAACAGTTATTGGAGTAAAACATTGATAAAAAATTTTCAAATATCATAGGTTTCTGGATTTTGAAATTTCACAAAAATACTCTGTTCACTTGCACGTATGAATATTTATAAAATATTTTCTCTTTAAGTTACCCAGCGATAAAAGCAAAAAATAATTAGATGTTGGTTTTTGTAAAAATAATTAAAAATACAGGAAATATCATTCCTTTACAATCGACTTGAATTTAGTTTTAATTTTTAGTAATTAATAAAGGTGCATGGAGATTTAAATTAAATCTAATTCAATAATACATTTTGAAATGCACTAAATGTTTTGGGAAATAATTACTATATCAACTTCAGCGGAATACTGAACACTGAAACCGATGCTCATAACAGCTGTCAAAAAATAAATATTTTCTTTCCAAGGTATTTTACTTCATCTCATTACTTCATTTTTACGGACCATAAAATCATGAATATCATCCAACCCAATTGTAGTGGTCATATTAAGATAAAATGAAGTAATTCTAATTTTGACATTAGCATTCATCTTCAGAAAGCACGACTTATTTTCTGAAAAGATCATTTCCAAAGTCATATTAAAAATACTGCACCTACGCAATTTTTTACTGTCTTTGGAACGTTTTCGATATCAATTCTTGTCACAGTATACTCACAAATTTAGGTATACAAGTATATAGCGTATAGTCAGCGTGAAATTGAGGCGAGTGAAGTTGTGAGACTGATGGTGAACACTTGAAATAGAACACGTTTCTATGTATTGAAATATATTTATTCTATAAAAATTATGTATTTCCTAAGTATTCAGATTTTTTATGTACATAACCTCAAAACAACACCTTCATTTTCCACTCTTAAAATTACTATTTGAATAATTATTGAATTATACAATTTTTAGATGGATTCATAACCATAATTACGTACATTACGAATCAGACATGACATAGAACGTATAATGAGTCCTGACATTTTAAATAATGTTTTGATCTCTTGTTTTTTGTTTCAAGAATTTCCCATACTGAAACTGAAAGATACACACAATTGTAACTCCAGCTATACCTCATTTAGCAATGCACATTGTTGGGAGAGAGAATTCACCCCTAATGTGATTATAAAGCACAAATCACTATCACACTCCATTATAAGTCACAAATAAAATTATGTATATAAATCTAATTAACTCTACCAGTTATTGAAATCACTCAATATACGGTCATGAAGATCTGACGGACAGCAATGATAAATTGAAGTATGTTCAATATATTTCACTAGTTTTTGGAATGGTATATTTGAAGAGTTAAAACGGGAAGATAAAATTAAAATATGAAGAAAATATGGTTATTGATAAGTGACATATAAATAACTATTAAATAAATTGTAAAACCACAGAAATGAACCATGCCACATTTCATTCTCTGTATTTTATCTTTTTTATTACATTTGTTAACTATTAAATGGTAATAACACTCAAATGAAACAGTTTTTGAAGAAGTAATACTAAAATTACTGAGTAGGTTAAGAGTCACTATCCCAAAGAAATGTTTACTCTCCAAAACATTACTAACTCAATAATGAATAAATATTCATTTAAAGTATCAAGCAACAGTTATTTTAATAGTCACAAAACTTGTACTTACAATTTCAAGATTCTCTATCGCTTTATTGATACTCGCGGTGTTTATATCACAAGAAGACACTAGCAAATTCCAAATGTAAAAATTTGTAGAACTCTCAGTCTGTAGAATCTGTCAAACAGTGTAGGCTGTTTGATTAAGTTGCTGAATTAGTTCTAGGCGTGTATAGCTCGGTAACAAACAGTGAAAAGGGTGTTGTTTTCACCCGTTCCCGACATTCCATATCGCATTGTCCAATGTCTGCGTTGATACGAATCCCGAAACGACATAAATCGATTGAATGGCAGAAGTCAGAGATGAGGAATGACAACAACACCATGGACGTCTTGAGCGCGACGCCAGACAGACAGACAGACTCACCGATGTGTGTAGGAGAAAGAACAAGCGTCCGCAAGAGGTGGAGGCGAGAGGCAGCTGCGGCGACTGATGTGTTCGGGCAGCGGCCGCCCCGAGCAAGACTCTCTCTTCTCCCCTCTGCCGACACGTACGCCACTCCTCCGTCGGACGACACAACCCAATCACTCACCTTCCCCTCACTGCCTAACGCCACTATTGGCGGCGACCAGGTATCGATAAGAGAGGTTCGCGGAGATGGGCATGACATCATTGTCTGTCGTTTTGCCACTACGGGAAGAACCGCAAAGGCGTCTCACGAAGCTCATGCGCGCACGAAATTTCGACATATCTGAGTTACTGACTCGCTTCCGTCTAAGGGGAACGTGTTTTCATCCTCTGAAAGTCGTCGAGGGATATTTAGAATTTGGTAAAAACATTAATCATCGAGGAATGAAACAGTTTTTAAGTGGGCTCTCATCATTCGCATTTTATTACTTATTGAGACGAATTGTGAAATAAAGAAGTCTGAATAAAGACATCTTTCATAGAAAATAAAAAATCAGGGAACAATAATATAACTTACCGAATAGATAACGAAAATTGATTGGGAAACAAAATTACTTCTGAAGAAGGATGCCGAAACGCTGTATCAAACCTTCAACACGGTTCTAACCGTACAACCCAAATTCAATTCAACCCAAAACAAAATTCCGTTAAGCAAACCAAATAATTGGCTCGTTAAAAAGTGGGTGGAGAGTTTACTGATGTACTTCAAAAGACAAATGTATTTATTTATATTTGATAAATAATTTCAAACTACCCACTTGTTGGTTTCGTTTCGTTTGTTCAGTTTCGTAGACGTACATGGATAAATTAAAAAATCGAACTCTTCAGAAACGGATATTACTGAATACTCAATGAATACGTAATAAATATTAAAGAAAAACATATACTCAATGTTAACGAGAGAATAATCGGAAGTAACGAAAAATAATTTCTTTCTGGAAACACAAATGTCTCGGGAACATGAAATGTGCTCCACGGGAGTTTCTAAATGATCATCATGTTAAGAAATATTTTTTAAAGGAAGCATACTACACGTTCTGAGGATGTAAAGATTCAATTGTTCATTTTCAAATCCATTCAATATCTATTTTCAATTATATTCAATATCCATGTAAGTATTGCATCATTTGTAGCTCACAATCATATTTTTTGTATATTGTATTTTCTACAGCTTCAATGAAAAAGTCCTACAAATTCTCAACCTAAATTTTTAAAGTATAATGGTCGAATAAAGTCTTTACTAACTAACCAGGCACTTGAAGCACTATATGAAATAAATACCAAAATGAAAAGTTATTTTCACAACTGAATGTGGGAATTTCGAAGAATTGTGAGTACACAAATAAACATTTTTATAAATCATGAAGTAATTTTCGTTACGTATTCACATAAGTAGTCATTCGCCACTTTTTAAAACTATATTAACTTAATGCAAATCTCCTCAGAGTACGGTCTTTGACTTTAATCTACGATTAATTAGGTTGTGTATATTTTTATATGTGCGCTCTTCAATTTTTTGAATATAATACATTTAAATAAGACGTTTTTCCCTTAATTCTCTACAACCAATCCAGGATTAGTCTTGAAGAGAATGCGCTCCTTATTTATAAAATATGAAAGTGTTTCTAGATACGAGCTATATTTTAAATACTTCAACAATAGTCAATTTGTCATAATTTTGTGGAGGTAGGGCGTTTTCACATATTCTTTGTTCGTTTTGAATGTTTACAATATTGTATCATCAATTCAAATAATAATGTTTTCTAATGTGAACAATTTATTTGGCGAATACAACGTGCAGAGCTTATTTACTTAACGGGTTGCCTACTCCATCGAAATGAATGGCACCTGCCTAAACAATTTATCCAGCTCACAGGGAATATATGTTACCGAGTGTACTTTAAGAGATTTACCTATTCTTTACGAGTTTATAAGCTTAGTTAAATTAATTTTATATATTTTCGTGTAATTTTTACCATTACATAAAGTTCTGTTGTGGAAGACTAGTCACATCTTCCCAAATAATAATAGTCTCTTCTTAAATAATTGAAAATATCGGAATTTTTGCGTAATAGTCTCATTGTTAGTTAGACATGTTTATAGTACCCGAGAGTAAATCGAACTTGAAGAGCATAATATTGTCTCAAGAGCAGTAAAGTTGTCATGCACAACGACATAAATATGCAAGCGACAACCAAAGTGGTGGTTGATGTATTCAGAATACTTTGTTCCCACTCTCATTATATTTTTCAATGAAAATATGTTTCCTTCAAGTTTATGTTCACCTTTTGATAACAGCATTCCACTTCTTCTCATTATAGAAGAAAAGAAGAGCACATAAGATTTTGCATCTTCCTCGGTGTGTGTACCATTTGAAGATATCAATGGCCATTGATGGAAAAATTTCATTCTGTTTTATCCTGAGTCTTTGATATATTTTGTTTAATGCATAATAATTATTATTTCTATTTGAAGGCGAAGATAATTTCTGCAATTTAGGAAAAAAACTTTTAAATATTCTTCATTTCTTATAAGGAACCATCAACATTAGGTTTAATTGTTCCTAATAGTTAATCATGAAAGCGAAGGATATGTTATAAAAATTTTAACTTGAATTTTTTAAATCCAAAATAAAGATTCACCCAAAATTATTAAAAGCCATAAACCGTTATTTTTTATTGTAAACTCGAATGACTTACTATGGGAAGGTGAATTACAGAAAATTACTTTGGTAATCATTTCGGTAATCAAATCAGACCGTTTTCCAGATAATTACTGGTTACTCTTACTCAAATAACTATATAATCATAGTTTTATATTACATTAACTATAACATCACGTTTTGGTAAAAATTTTGGGACAGGAAAGAAATTGCACTTCCCCAGTTTTGAAGTTGATGTTGGTATTTATCTTTTTTTATCTGTTTAGTGGGAAAATTCTTCTCTAAAAAACTAATAGATACAAAATCATGTTACTTAAAGCAAAATACCTAAAAGTATAGAATTGAGTAACTCTTAATGTCGTTTTCTGTTATCATAGCACTTTGAGAGCTAACGAGAATAGCGAGTTGAGGCTAAAATACTGGCATTCTGTCAGTACTCTTTTTTTATTCCAGCAATAATTTGTATCTGTCCAACACCGAACCTCGACATACAGAACTGCACTTTTTTCTCACTTAACACCAAGTAGATACATCGTTGACTAAATGACTATGGTATGGGTATAATTGAGTGCAGCGTCTAAATCAATTTTATGTTAATTCTTTAAGTGGTACGAATCAATTTGATCTTACATCTGTATTTCACAAGTCATTGCCTCCGTGAAAAATTAAATAAAAATTCCTCCTAAACCAAAAAAGATGTTTGTGCTATGGGTGTAGCAGTAGCTAAAATTAGTATTGTTTGTCCCTCCAATCTTGGAATTATTAACATACTTAACTTTCGAGTGCACAGCAGTCACCTTCAGGATCTTTCTCCGGACAAGGAAAAGTGATAAATGCTAAGCTACTGCACTGACACTTACTGTGTTCAGAAATGAAAGAAGGGCGAGACAAACAATATTAATGTAGTATTAAAATAAAAATTGATTGCTAAGGTTGTCGAAAGATTATAATTCATCCTAGTGAATCCGTGAAAGAAATCATTCGTAAAAAGTAACGATGAATGGATGCTTCTCATAATAAAAGCGAACCACCAGTAAAATGCCTTTGTTCTCTACATGGTTTTAGTTACACCCTCAATAAAACCAAATGATGCTCAACGATGTAATATATGGAATAGATATATCTTGTTACATATTTTTCATCTATTCCGAAATAAAATTTTCATAAATAGCTCAGGTAAAATATGTATTGGGTTAATGTTGCAATTAATTGCAGTGACGAGAGTTTTAAAATATATAGGATTATTATTTAATTTTCACAATTTCCAACATTTTATTGTCCATCAGCATTAAAGCTGGACATTTGTGAGATAAATTAAAGAAAACATAATTTACAAATTACTCCTTAACTTTCCTTGCCAACAAATATTGTAACAAATAGCGTATTATACCTTAGTGAGTTCGCAAAAATCAGTTCACGTTGAGTAGAACTAAAATAAATGTGACATCATTGAGTGGAAAAATCAGGCTCATGTATCAATTTGATAAAAATAACGTAAAGTATACTTTAGAGAAATTTACTTGTAACAATGGTAACGATCTGCCCTGAACTGAAACAACTCACTGTAATTCTAATTTTCAAAAGGACAATCACATAAGCAAATTAAAATTTTATGATGAAAATTGTTCACATTGCATGACATTAAAACATTAATATCGTTTTTTGCGTCTTTACCACGAATATACCAATTGGATCATCAAACTACAGTACGATTCTTAGCACACAAAAATGTCTCTATAATAAAAATTAATCTGTGTGATCGTTATTCATCTGAATGATCAAATATGATCGTTACTCATCCATGTAACTCTTCCTCTAGGCTTCGTTACCGAGTAACAGTAATTATGAAATAAGTTGAGATAAGACTGTGGCGTACTCTGAGTGAACCCTACGCACTTCCCCGTAATAGCATCGTTTCGAAAGAATTCGACAGAGACCGTATGACTCATGGGAACGGATATCGATGACGAACATTTCTCTGCATCCTCCTACTGATTGTTTCCACGCGAACGCTGTTTTTTCGGCAAAGCAGTCACGGGCTTGGGAAGGCCGCACAGCCACCCGAGATAAAACCTGCTCCCGGCGCCTCTATAAATCTCTGGCGTCCCGCATGGGGTGGTTGCACCTCATTATCGCATGATAAGGAGCGTTTATTGTTGCGCGGGATGCGGCGGCAGAGGCGGCGCCTGCTTCTTCAACACGCAGCGTACTCCGCCGCCAACAGGACACACCGTATAGAGGATACACACCATTATCAGACTTATCATTATGAAAATAACTCTTATTTAAGCTGTCCTGTGGAGATAGCGACAGTCTGCTTCCAACCACTTACCGAGTGCGCGTGCAGTGCCGCCCAAGACGAAAGCAGAATCGAGGTGTTCCGTACTGGTGCTGACCGCGACGGAGGAACTCTTGTGTTCGCTGTGTGGTACGAATGAAGACAGAGCGAGCGAACGACGGGAGTCCTCACACTGCTGTCGTCTGACGCTGCGGAGCCAGTGTATCCTCACTTGTGTATTATTTGCGTGGAGGCTTTGCTATAGCGAGCGCATCGCGTCGTGCTGAGCAACTCAGCCGACTTGCTCGGCGCTTTGCGTGTGTTTTATGAGTGCACGGGCGTTTATTGCGGCGCGCGACGAAGCAGCTTCACGCGGAGATGTCGGCGAGGACTTCGCAACGCCGAAAATATGGTAGAGAGAGGCTTTTCTCGCGACGGTTGGAGGTTGTGCGTGAGAAAAAGATGCATCTCCACCTCTCTGAAGGAAGCTGGAGGGAATGAGGTGGAAATTTCTACTATATATGACAATTAAAAATTCATTATACACTGTAAAACGCATCTGTGTTATGAGGGAGTGGAATGTATCACGAACTTAGACCGACATTTTGCTTACGAAATAAGTAAATTATTATTTATAAAATTACGACATTTTACCTGATACATATGAAAGCGAGTAAGGAGAACTAAAATCTGACACTTCGCTTAAATTTGGGAACATTCTGTTGAATTATAGATCAGATCTGAGTTTATTGTTTGATCCAGTTTCTGTTTAAGAATACATTCTTGAGAAATCATGAAGAGGTTTATTTCTAAAATCATGGTAAACTAAAAAAATATCCCATTCTGCATAAAACAATTATTCTGCAACGCCACTTACCTCAATGCTGTCTCTTCGAGTAGATTATATCTTCCTACGTTGAACACCGAGAAGGGAAGTTATCACGTAATGAACCAGATTTCATAAAAATATTTTTTCGTATAATAACACAACGGTTTCACTTGTGTGTCTTAACTTCTTATTATACATTTAATTAAGTAACAATCATGTCACTTAAAATAAATAGCAAAATATAATTCAATAAACATAATTCATTACAAAAAAACATAAAAATCTCTCTGTTTCAGTCACTTTGATCTTAGTTGGAATGGATCATACTGCAACGAAGTTAATCTTACATCGCATAATACTAACAAGTATTTAAGGCATAAGACTTATAATAATACAAAAAATGTTACGTCAGACTTAAAAAACACAGAGGGCAAATGAGGGTAGCAAGCGAAAGTCAATTCGCGTCACCCGTGTTATTCATCGACTTCACCTGCCCTTTGCACACCACCTGCCCTTTCGTCCCCACCGCTGCTATAAAGCGGGCGCTACAAATACGAAGCGTGAAACTTTCTGAATTTTCAGATGAAAGAGCCGAATTTCTACGTCTGCAACGTGTCATCGTGGAACTTAACGACGGGAGGATTTACCTTATTGCTATGGAAACCGGGTGGGATTGAGTCAATATGTACGGAGCACTCTGTCATGTGAACAACGGCTGCGAGAGGAGCGGGAGGTGTGATGACGACGTGGCTTGTGGAGGAGGGGAGCTACTGATAAGGTTCCAGACAAGAATAAATACACCTTCGATCGGAAGAGCTCTTCTCTCAGTGATGAAATACAAGACATTGGAGAAAAGTTCAATCGTTGACAACACTGAGAAGTAGACCATAGTTCATATTTCTCTCGAACATTTAACTAACTTTTAACCCTGATCATTATGACTGATTCCATTTTTTTCTGAGTTCATAATGTTTGGATTTGTCCATTGGAGAACCTCATCTTCAATTCGAATGGATGGGATTCGTGGGCTCTAGATTATTGAATTAGTTGCGAAATCCTCTTTGAAATAAAAAAAATTGAATAGAACAACACGTTGGGAATAATTTAACTATTATTTGAAATAAAATTTGTATACCGTTTTATGTAAGTACTTGTAGAACAGAAACCCGAATGAACAAAATCTATCTTTACATTCACAGCACTTATCACAAGACAATCCCTTATGATGATTTTATTATGGTTCTTCTGAATCAAACTTGATGAATTATGAAGTTTTGAAGGTAGTAGGTCATCCAAAGGTAGTAGAAATCCAAATTTAAAGCACATATATTTGCATATTTTGGCTTTCAAGGAACATTGACATGTTAGGCAGAAATTTCAATTAAGACAGTTATTACGCATAAACTTGTATTTAGGTATATTTTCATTCCTTGCCTACAGTATTAGCTAGTATCTTTATCTACCTGCTACTGGTTGTTTTATTCCAGGCAAACCCGCAATTTGATTTTCGCCTTAATTTCCTGCGTAAGTCTTCATTCGTATTTTTCAACATGAACATTGTCGCGTGTGTTTCTGGGGGCCGTCGCTTACCTCGAATCCTGGAATGGGAGGACAGCTACGAGAATTTGATGATCTTACGCCAGCTGACGTAACGTCTTTTGTAACGTTGTACGATCCTTTCCTTTGGTAAAAATGGTAAAACTAATGTCAGGCAAAATTACAGGACACAAATTTGGGTTATAATGTCATTAACACAATCCAGTTATTATTTTGAGAATGACGATGTTCCATTATTTACATAAAAGAGCGATCAACTATAAGTGTATGATTATTTGAATTGTTCAATCATAGCCATTGATATGGATATTTTATGATTTTCGTCGTTGTGTTGATGTGACGCTCCTTTCATTCGTAGAGCTTTTCAAATTATACTTCTACGTATTTGAGTGAATTAAGGAAAACGCATGTTCCGAGGATTTTAGGTTGCATATTTTAATCACGACCGACTATATCAGACTAATCTTCTGTAAGCGATCCTCTCTTATCGCTTACCTGACCCGTAATATCCGGACCAGAGAAGACTGTATATCCGGCAACTTCGGCTTTGTCACGTCCGTGGAGTCCTTTCTCAAGTAGTGGTCGAGAACCGAAGTACGTCGTGGTGGTACGTCGCCACATTGTGCTGTGTGTCGCAAAAATTACATGGGTGTCCTCAACGGCGGATCTAGATCGTAGTCACGGGGCGAGGGGAGTTCTAACCGGGGAGGGATCAGGGAAGCAATTCTGTTTGAAGATCACAACACAAATTTTCTAAATATTATCTTTTAAATAAAATACACAAACTTACTAAATAAATAATTCACAATTAACAGTATTAAATATTTATCAAATTTGTTAATTGTTTAAAGTGGTACAGTATGCATGTATCTGTTGAGTTTTCAGGTCCAATAGGGGGATCTTATAGCACCCTTGCATCCCCCCTCCCCCATAGATCCGCCTCTGGTTGTCCTCTTTTTCTTAGTGTATAAAATCGCGTTAGAATGGCCTCTGTATTAGAGGTCTTTCGAATAGCATACATTGCTCAGGGGGCACAACGTGGAGGTTCCTCTATGTTCTGGTCGTTGAACACCTATGCTGACTTCTTATGACGGGAATGACAAGGGTGCTATGCAGTTGAATTGAAAGGTGAATGCTGATGAATAAATGTTGTGGTGGAATGAAAGGCAGGAGAAACGGAAGTGCCCCGAGAAAATCAGTCGCGAATCACTGCAAATTCTACTTAGTTTGAAGAATATCATATTGTATTTTGATCTCTCGATCCAAGGAATTTAATGCATAAAATTATCAAAATTATTTTTTTCCATGAGAATGATCACGAATCACGGTGTTAAAATATATTTAGTTGAGCAAATGAATGTTAATCTAATGAAGAGACTTTAGAAAATTGTTCGTTTTCTAATAAATATATGAAATCAAGTGCTACGCATTATTCAGCCATAAATATTTGAATCTTCAAATATTTATATGAGGAAATCCTTCGATGTTAGTCAGTCGCATCAATCCGATAACATTAAATTAATGTGGAATGTCTTGTCATTTCTCGTACCTAAAATATAATTTTTCAAACAGGGGAGTGAGAGAGCGCTTTTTGTGATAAAATCAGTTATTTTTTCTACATGCACAAATGTGCAAAATGTGAAATTTTAAGGTGCACGAATGAAATAGTTCACTTCGTGTGATATACATCTATGTAATTTGTATCTTAATAAGCACTAACTACATAGCATCGTGATTCTATCGTTCCTAAAAGTTCAAAATCCGACAGCACCTAACCTAACCTAACCTAACATTGCCGTACCAAGGCGCTACGACCGCCTGAACGGAAGTATGGATAGAATGCGAATTGAGTCGCTACCGTTTCCAAACCATTTTCCACATTAAAGAAAAAGTATTATTTTCAAGTAGGTCGTGACTTGAAAATAAATTTATAAGTTATATTTCGAAGATTCTATCAATACAAACACTACTATTATACAAATTTTAGAAATACATTACCAAAATTTACTTCAATTTTAAGTAATAACTGTTCATTTCTCCATGCACTCATTCCGGCTCACAGGGTTGTTCTAAGGAGAGAAAATCACTCTCTAAACCAGGGATGTTCACGCAGGTCGATCGAGAGCAATTAGCTCCGAGAGCAGCAGGTTAAACAGCTGAAGCGCACGAGAGAGCAAGTCATGGTGGCGAAGTCGCGAGTCACAGTGGCTCTAGCAATGTGACGAAACAAGAGTTGTTCTGAAACCAGTCGTCTTTCAGTTCTGAATGGAAATATTTGTATCTTTTTATGGATAGTGGGGGATATGCCAAATTCTTGTTGTGCTACAAAATATTATTCCAGGTTACGAGGTTTAATTTACACCGACATTGTAATGATAATCATTCATAGTATGAAAAGTACAAAAACGATGAACTCAAAACGATAATACTTGACACGAAAATTAATTTACACGATGAAGTAATTTTTATTAATACACACATCATCAGTGATGAAACATTAGAAAAATAAATTTATATTTCAAAGCAATAATCAAGTGACCATCAAACCATCAAGCATGTGAGATACATGAGAGTAGAGATACATATTTCTTGGCACAGTGTAGAACACAAAGGTGTTTTTGCTTCAAACTTAAGTTACTGCTGATTAAAACTCGAAAATACTTCCGATTTTTCACTCACGAATGTGTGTACTCTAAACTTGGATGTTCCTAATCCAATTGTAATTTAAAATGTTTTGTGATTATAAATTACACTTAATCACATGCACCAGACATTCAAAGCTTAGTAAGAGAAAAATCAAGAAAACGAAGAAAAAGCAATATGTACTTAGGAAAATACATTGTGATAAAATAATATTACAAAAAGTTTGTTTTCTATCTATGTTTCAAAATTATGTTATAAAAAAGTAGTGACGTAATTTTCATACTCTTTTTCTATACTTCTCTACTGAATACAATAATGGAAGTTGAGTAATTACCGAGATTCTCGTTGGAATTTCATCATATCCTAAAACTTGTGGGGAACCTTAAAACAACTCAGAGAATAAGTAAAAGGGCGATGAACTTCTTGATGTGTTGTTCTCTTGTACAGTAGAATATAGGTTAAAAACAACAAATATTTCGAAATTTCCAAAAGGTGTGGATTGTTATGAAATTTATATTTTCAACTGGTGGTGCACGAATATCTTCTGGTTTGGTTTTATAATGCAGAAAATGATATTTGAAGTATCCAAAGCCAGAAATAAGTTAATAGTTACAACAATTATTGTCAGGTTCTCAATTTTTTTGAAATCAAGGAATAATGAGGGTTTCTTACTAAAAAAATTAAAATATTTAAAAATATATTTATGTTGATAGATTTTTTTACCACGGTGAAGGAAATATAAATATGGTGTAGCACGTCCAGCGCAATAACTCGTATATTTCTTAATATTAAGTTTAGGAGGACCACACGTTGACGGCGACGGTAGTCTGTAAACGTTTTCCTTGTCCAACCCTGGGAACTACCACCTACATCACCATAGCTTGAACCTCTGCCGCGCAGGTAGAAAAGTTGAATCGTGCGCGAGTTGAATTGTGCGTGAGATGAAATGTGCGTAACTCGTTGTGTCTTGTCTCGGAAGCGAAAATTCTACCAGCGCGGCTCCCGGCGAGTGGGTTCGTTGGCCCAATAAGTAAAAAGAATTCCGGACAACGCCAGGTAATCAGATAGTACGTGTTATATTTAAGTACGACACGAACATCTCATCGTATCACATGTTATTCTACATCCACGTTTGGCATCCATCTCAACAAACCATGTTTAGAGGTGTAAAAAGGCACGTTGAGAGATACTGCTATTGTGAAAAATGTCTATCAAATAAGCATATTTACGCCAACCTACGCGGACTACACAACATTAAACATACGAAACACAAGCGTACTATCGGATCTTTTATTATAGACCCCTGATTGTTTTCGAAAGCACTGCTAAAAACGATCATACTTTTTATTAAATAAATAAATAAATAAATAAATTTATTGTCAAAAAACAGTACAAACTGCGTATGACCACGTGGAGGGAAAAAAATAATTTACTCTCCGGAAGCAAGCAAGGGACCATCCCATCAATTCCGATCAAGGGCCCTAAGGCAGAGGCGGATTCAAAAATTTCAGCAAAAGTTCCTAGATAAGATAAAAAGTTAGCTGCGAGTTATAATACTAATAGAATGTCAATATGTTTGTAATTTTAAGCAAAAAATTACATGTACAAGTTATTATCGAACTATAGATTATTCTGAGTATAGTGTTTAAAAATCATAAGAATTGAAATAACACTAAATTCACGATTTATTGTTACAATAAACACGCCCCTAGACAAAGCCTAGAGAACCTGTATGATAAATCCGCCTCTACCAGAAGGAAAAACGGAGAAAAACCCGGGCCAGGATGGGGCTACAGAATTTATGTACACAACCGTGCCAAAGTTGAGTACACATAAAACTAAATTAATATGAGCCATAAGACAACACAATCATGCAAGAAAATAGTTTTTGAAATTGTTATAAGTTGTTTAAAAAGTACTACAGCAATGGCGTGATAAAGTACAAGACGAATTTAACTTTTATTAAAATCAATAAATTCTTTTACATTGTAGAAGCACTGGTGCAGGAGGTAGTTTTTAACCGCTGATTTGAACAGATTCAATTTCATAATGTCTTTTATATTCTTGGGCAGGGAATTATATAGAACGATTCCCGAATGATAAGGTCCTTTTTGGCAAAGAGTGGTTGACACTCTAGGGCGATGAATATTACTACTATTGCGTGTATAGTGTTCGTGAACGAGACTGTTTCGTATAAAGAAAGGGTGGCACTTCAGTAATTCGGTCTTAACAAACACGACTGTTTCATAAATATAAATGCAGGGAAGTGTTAAGATATTTAATTCCTTGAATAAAGGTTTACAAGAGTTTCGGGGGTGAGATTTACAAATTATCCGAACTATCCTCTTCTGAATTCTGAAAGTTTGAATACTCTGACCGGAATTACCCCAGAAGGTAATGCCGTAACGTAAATGGGAGTAAACGTTTGCAAAATATACGCAACGGGAAATACGTGGACTAACTGCGTTAACTAAGATTCGGAATGCGTAACACAATTTGCTTAATTGGGAATTAAGATTGTCAATGTGACAATTCCATTTGAGGTTGTCTTGAATATGGAGACCTAAGAATTTTGTATTTGTAACAGTTTTTAATTGTGTTCCGTTTAAAGAAAGAGAAACCTGGGGTAAAGATTTTGTGATACTATTGTGAAATGACATAGACACTGTTTTGTCAGTGTTTACAATGAGACGATTTGCATGGAACCAAGTCGAAAGGTTAGACAAAACTTTTTGAGCATTGGCGTGTTTACATAGTAAATTAGTGTCATCAGCAAAAAGAACCATTTTGCAATCTGATGTGGATGATGACATGTCGTTCACATACAATAAAAAGAGTATAGGGCCGAGAATTGATCCTTGGGGTACTCCGCAAGTAAGTGGCTTTGTTTCTGAAAGACAACGCTCAAGTATTTTATTTTTAGTATAGGATATTTCTACCTGTTGATATCTATCCTTTAAATAAGAAGTTAGCCATTGATGTGGAAGTCCACGAATGCCTAAAGAATATTAAGGAATAACATTTATACTGTCGCTCTCAGAATAATGCCATGATTGCATTACAATTAAATGCAAACGTTTAAAACTATGTAACCTCCAGAAAGTGATAATTAAAACCATATTTTCAATTAGCGACTAGCGAGGGATTTCAGTCTCGCACATTGTTGCCACGCGTATCACTCCATTGACTGGAATAGCTTTAACAGGCCACACCTGACAACTGAATACGACTATGGCAGCAGCGGAACTATAATGCACTATATTCAAAACATGGTTTTATTTAACACTTGATGGAGGCTAAGTAAATAATGTAAAATGTTTTCATTCAGTTGTAGTGTGATCATGACATTCTTCTGAGTGCGACAGTATAAATTTTGTTCCGTAATACTGTGTCTAGTCGTTTCTAGCAAAGTTTTCGAAAAAAATAATAATAACTCATATTTTGCAAGTAGAAGATTGAAATGAATAATTGTTGATCATTCGCTGAATAATAATTATTTTTGTCACTCTTAGTTTATTTTATAAAAAATAATGTCGGCGTATCGGCAAAAATCGTAAAAATATCACGCTTTTTGAACATTTCGGGTTAAAAAATTAATATTAATTCGTAAAACCAAATTTTTCACTTGGGTATATGCAAAACAAAATGACAAATCCAATGGCGGTAACTGATTTTCTGCAATTTTTTTTGTACTCTCCACAGATTAGAAGTGAGGGGCCTATAATAAAAAAAATCCCGATAGTAGTAACAGTTCGTGTTCATGCACATTTCTCCTTATGTTGATGACGTCACAAATATAGAGGTAAAGCGTACTCATACGGAGGCAGTATCAGTGCCGTAGCCGTATCAGTTAGAAGACACGCGGATGTGTACAAGACATGGGTTAACCAAATAAGTCAACACATCTATAGTATATTTACAAGTATTATTATTATTATTATTAGGTATTGTATTTTGCTATGTAGATACATAATGTATCTTCATAGAGAATTGTATATTTTTCATTGCGTATATTGACAGTCACAAACAAACAATAATACACAAAAAACAAAAACAATGAACAAAATATGTCACACCTGATTTTATAATTTGAGGCAAGCTTACCGGTTCAAGGTGGATTGTTTGTCCATCAATAATTACTTTTCTTAAGTTTTTATGAATATAAGAGAACTATTGAGTTTTTATAGACATTTTTTCAGTTCAAAGAAAGATTTCACCACAATTGCCTTGAACTCGTCACTCATTCACTGTCGCAAACGAAGTACTCGCCTTGTCACATTCTTAACATGAAAAACGAAGGAACGCTGGTCGCATATTCGCTTGTCCGATGTCGCGGTATGGATCGTGACGACCAGGCCAACGTAGGGACTGCAACTTTTGAATGATGATGATTAATGATAAATGGTGAGTGAATGTTGTGGCGGAATGAAGAGCAGGGGAAAAACTGACTCCGTGAAAACCTGGTGAAAACTTGTTGCGAATCCGTTTCGATAAACACCGCAAATAGTACCTACTTCTTAGAGGGAAAAATAATAAGGAATGGTTCGTTGAACCACCCGTTTGGAGAATATAATAAACTCAAATCACTGATCAGTCAGTTTTTGAGATAATTCGGAATTGTCTGTTCGGAGATATTCTGAATCTGGAGGAACATCTTAAATTTACCAGAACATACAAGAGTAAGAATTTAAGTACAAAACAATCTGTTCTACAGGAGGATTATGGGAAAGTAGGGAATCTTCGGAATTACGAAGCTTTTAAGTGTTAGTAAACCTCGGTTTAGTAATTGGAGGAGGAGGAGAAGGAGGAAGTATAACCAGCATTTCGCTCCTGAGCGGTTAAACCGGATAAACCTGTCATTCATTCAACAGCAGGTTGAGTAGACCTCGGAGTCAGTATGAATCCCACACCTTACCGTCAAAGGTTTGTTTTACTCGTATATGCAAGAATTGATATAAGAATGTATTATTTTACCCATTAAGAAAACCTATTCTCTGTCAGCAAAACCATCCCAAGGAAGAGGTAAAAATACTTTCCTGAAAATATTAAAAAGTGCTGATTAAACTTACGGGTGCGACACATCACTCACATGTATTGAGCATATTCCAGTTCATAAGCATGTTACTTATGTAGAACACCATTCTAATTAAATATTAAATTGAAGTTTACGTGCTATAAGTTGTAAATCATAATAATTTTATTATGACTTTTTCACGCGACGAAATAGCAGTGGATAATATTGGTCCATCTTCTTTTTCTAATAAATTTAAAAAAATTGTCAAAACAGCAGTTGCAAACAGCGTATGACCCCGTGGTGGACAATAAACTAAGTTTCTCGGGGAAACAATCCTGTCCATTGCGATCAAGGTAGTGATAGATTTAATAGTTATAAAAGATATAAATACGTGCTGTTATCCATTTATTATTCCAAAACGAACCGTACATATTATGTGCAGTAAAAATCGTAGATTAATAATAACAAAAGTATTAATAACATACTCACTTATGAAAAATCCACCAATACCCGAAGGAAAACCAGAGAGAAACCCGAACTAGGATGGATTTCTCGGTTCAGTATCGAAAAATAAATAAAATCGAAAGATAAAAACAAACTCAAATGTTTCATAACTGCACGTTAATTAAATTTCCCATACCTTCCGAAAACATCTGAAATAAGCAGTGTTTAAACTGTCAAATCAAAGTTAGTGGACAGCATGTAAATATTACTTTTTACCAACCCTGGTTGAAGTGTATGGTGTGTTCAATGAATGCCGACTCCGCTGAAACCAATTTTTACTGTATTATTTTCTAAACGCCCGACAAAACTCTTTAATTTTGCATCATAGGATTGTCCATTATCCTTTTCCATAAATTGCATGAAACTTTAAATTGTTTTATTGAAATTTGGGACCGAAAAAACCACACTGTGACTTACTTCAATTAAGGTGTTTCTCTTTCGTCAAAAAAAATGAAACAGGCCCTTCATCGATATCAATCAAGCAACTATTCTACCTTAAAAGTATTATTTGCAGTTATATCTCACCCTCTTAAAAGTACTACCGGTGATAGAACGCAATTTACACGTGAATGAAATCGAATGAATGAGAGAAATTGTCAGTAATGAAATGGGGGAATACCAAAATAATACATCACAAAAGAAAATTCATTAATGAATGAAAATTCTAGAATATTTGGCTTTCTCTTTTTGCGATCTTTCCTACACTTATAAAATTTAAGGACGTTCAAGCAAGCGCGGATACAAGGGGGGAGTCAAGGGGGTCATGACCCCCCTAAAACCCACAGAGAATGTTTCTAGTCGCGGAAAAGCATTAATGATTTTCAAAGACGTTGACGCATTTGAACGATTTTTAATCAGTAATTAGCACTGCAGTATATTTGTAGAAACGATTTATCAACGCACAACGTGCCATACCCAGTTTGACAAAGTTGTAGTGGTGTCGATGGTGGTTCCATTATGAGAGTGGGTGTCGATGTGAATGACAGATGACGCTCGTGGGAAGAGCGTTGTCATCGGAGGTCCATGAGTTAGGAATGGCGGTTGTGTTTTAGCGGATCGGTGCTCGGCAACGCTTTGCGAGCATCCTACGAGGGTTCTGAGCAGCACTCTGTTGCCATGATAACTATGTAAAAATCTTCCACATAAATTATATTAAATTGAGCACTCCTTCACTATTTGATCAGTATTATCTATTAACATTGGTAGTACATTGTTGTATATCACCAGCCCGTGGTGGAAAAATAAACAACCACTGGATAGGATGAGAACGTAACAATGCGGAGGGAAATATAAAATCTACTACGCGAAAGTGTGCCATCGTAACTCGACATTGTATGTAAAGAGAAAATGGTAGCCGTGTTTTCAGTCCCAATCGTCTACAGCATTTGTACTTAATTTTTCAAAAACCGCAGCTTCAGCGCCATCTTTCACCAGTAATTTTGTTCTTGTCCTTGAAAAATTAAATTTTTCTATACCTCAAAAAGTTGAAAAAAGTTTTGCATTTTTAATCACAATAAAAGTTTTGCATCTATCACTTTCCCCTGCCACTAAAAAATTTTAAAATCATCTCGAAAGTAGAACGTTACTGTATCGAATCGCACATTAATTAACACTTAGATGACCTTGACTTACAATTTGCTTTAAAATTTTCAAATTTTTTCTGAGGTTGGGATGTTTTCTGGAACGTACTCTGCCCAAGACTATTCTTTTGTTATGATCCCCACCCTCAAATAAAAATATTAGTCCAAACAAGGTTGTTAAGTTGAATAACTGTACTACAATATTAAATTTACATAAGCAATTAACAGGAAATACAATTAAAAATAATGTGCACCATAAAAAAATCTAAAACATTTTAAACAAGTAAAAATGATTAATTTTCCTTAATAGTAAAAATGTTTAATTGAATAGATTGAACTATACATATTTCCAAACACAATAGGAACACAAGGTTTGAATATGAATAATCATATAAATCATTTTCATCACAACAAATTTTTATTACGTTACTTTACTTTTTCTCAGATATTGTCAACATTATTGGACTTGTTATTCAACAGTGGATTGTGTCGCTAGAATCCAGTCCTATGGGGTATTAAGTTTGAGGAGTCATTTGTTTCATTAATAACAATTTATATCAACAAAAACAATGAATATAATCAAAGAGATAACACACCTACATGTGTTAATTCAGAGAAACTTTACACAAGCTTTTTTACACCATTCTCATAAAGCATTATACTATACATTTGAACAATCTTTGCTTGTTAATATTATGCATCCAAAACACATTATAAATCAGTCCTAAGTTTGGTTTTCTTCCAGAATTGTTGGTAGAATATAGGAAAAGTTAAAAATATCCTATTTCAAAAGTGTAATCCATAACTTTAATTGACACATCTTTGTATGAGAACATGCAGAAAGAACACAATTCATTGGGCTATCAATCTAAAAACTAATTTTTATTAAAACGTTGAGTGAAATTTTGATCCCCAAGCAGGACTTGAACCTAAATACTGTTTGCCTCATTGTAATTTTTAAGTTGAAAATAGAGTAAATTTTTGGTTTTGTTGGTTGACAACCTGGATTATATCCATCTGGGAAGTTTTTCTCCAGTTTTCCTTTGAGTAGAGGCAGATTTTATATACAGGTTCTCTAGACTCTTACATAGGGATGGCACTCCATTGTAATAATTAATCTCAAATTTAGAGTTATCTAAATAGTTATGATTCATAAATAATATATTCTGAGTAATCAATAGCTCGATAATATTTCATGCTTGTGAACTATCTTTTTAGTGTTTTATTAAATACAAATTTGTTGGTATTCTGTTGATTTTATAGCACATAGCTATTTTTTTATATTTATCTAAGGAGTGTGAAATTTTCAATCCACCTCTACCCTTGATCAGAATTGATGGGATGGTCTCTTGTTGCTTCTGGAGGGTAAATTAGTTTATTGTCTTTCACATGGTCATATTTTATGCCTTTTGATGAGGTTCACCTGACTGTTGGACTTGGGTAAGGGATTTGTGAAGGAGAGATGTTGGGTTTGAGTTTTACTTTCCAAGACCAGCAAGTTTTCTCAAAGCCCTAATGTACTCTACCACTGTTTAGAGATTCAGTAATCTTTTTTACAAAGTAATGTTTCTTTGGAAATGTTGTAATTTATACAATGATTCAAACTTCTCTGATCTAACAGTTATTACAGTATAATATTAATAGTAATGTTAATAACAACAGAACACTGTATCCGTTATGCTCCCCTATCATTTTTTAAAATTATTCCTGCGCTAGGGAAAATGGCAGTAAAGATTCAGAAATCACAAACTAATCAATCCTTCAAAAAGGATCTTACATGGAGGAAGATGTGCATCATCATCAATCAGTTACTGGATGACACCAGAAATTTATATTTTGGTGTTCTAGCAAAACATGAATTATTATTATCTTTCAAGTTTTTTGTTGTATTTAATTTAATTGTTTATAACAATTTGTCAATAAACAAATGACCATAATAAAACTTTCAATTAGTAATCAAGTAATTTTTGTTACTAGGGATTTATTGAGATGCAATTATTTCTGTATCATAGATTTTACAAAAGAAGTCAAAACGTTAACTGAAGAACTTGAATGTCACAAAACTGTTGTTATGCAATTCATGTGATTTTTGTTATTGATCACCTATCCAAGATTATATTTTATACAGAGTACTAGCAGAATAAACCTACCACTACCTGAGAGTATGAATTGGTTTTATCAAAGACTTTTTTCTGTACATCAATTAGTTACATTTTAAAATAACACTTTCGATTGAACATTTATTAAAATGTAATCAGGGTATTGTCTTCTAGTTGGACCATCTGCTTGCTTTCTGTGTATCTTTTGCCTCACAACTTATGATTGAGAAAGGTATAGCAATTGGGAGAGAGACGGATATGGCAAATTTATCATAAAATTACACTTACATGGAACTGCTGTTGCGTGATACCCAGACTTAGGCCAATAATACCCCAAGGTATATAACACCTGACCCCCATATTTTAGTTTGCTGTTATGTTCATTACCAAAAATTTTAAAAAATTCTATAGGCTTCTGTTCAACTAGCAAGCTTAAATGCATATGAACCATCAATAAAATGCCCATCAATCTAATTTGGCATCTATCATTCCACCACAACATTCACTCATCATCATTCACCCCCAAATCATTCATTAATCACACACCCCCGGGGAGGTGCAACAGGAAGGGCATCCGGCACCCTGAAATTCCCCAGCCAGCCAATTCAAGTATCCCCCACCATCTACCATCCCCATCTATGCCAACCCTGTCTAGCACGGGATTAATAAGGGCAAAGGAGAAGAAGAAGAAAAGATCTAATTTGGCATCGGGAGTGTCATTATTCATGTTAACTACCTCAAAAACTATTCTTTTAACTCTTATAGGTCAAACTTACTTCACACTTATAGATCAAAACATATTCCACTCATAGGTGTGTATCAACCCCCATGGAGGTTGATCATGGATTTCATTGGCGTCAGGAGTATCTATTCATCTAAGTGATCTTGAAATAAATGGTTTTACCATTGATGACAGTAGATTTTTCTTATCTTTACATCCCACTTCCCAGCCCCTCCCTGGGGGAACTAAGGGTTTCTAACACCCACAGTACTTCTCCCAAGTGGTTAAGTTGTTTGAGTATCAAGTTTGGTTGAATGTGATCCAGAGTTCATTTCACGATGGAACATACAGACACACCCATACACGCTCATTTTTTTTATTGCCCTAGTTCATTGAACTGAAAGCATTTGCCTACAATTACATCAATTGCACAGCATACACTCACCTCTATTGAGCTTAGTACCAACACCAGAAGAACAGCTGCTACAGACATCTCATGGTCATTTGCAGTGTACCAAGAACTTAAACACGAATAAATTCTTTGGAATATTAGTATTGTTTGTTCCCATGAAAACACACCAAGAGTTATTGCTTTACAAACTACCACAATTGCCATTGAGTAACAGGCAAAGTGATCTACTTCCACAACCTGATATCTTTGGATCAGTGTGATTGGAATCTTGTCACATATCTACAAAATTTTAAATACTAATTCCATTCAAATTCAGTCGGGAGGCAAATATTATAGAAATACAACAATTAGGGGAACAACCTATTCTGTCTGTTCCACTGAATCATCGCAACTGTGACAACAACATGTAACACAACTAATTTTGCTTGACAGGTAAAATAAATTATTACACAATTTTCCTACGAATGAAAAATTTATTAACATTCTCACTGGAACAGAAAAATTTGTACAAACAACCCATAACACACACTAATCTAACATATAAAGAACAAACTTGCTCTTCATTCATGTTCAGTAGAACAGATAATTTAAAACGTTTTAAGACTACTCAGAAGAGAATCAGTGTAGAAAACAGTTTTTATTTGTAAAATAAATCATCAGACTCCTCCATTCCAAGAGTCCTTTCATACAAGAATGCAAAAGAAATTGATTACATTAAAAAGTAACGATTAAGTTATTACCCTGAAATGAACTCATTTCCCTCCCTTCAACTTAACTTACTCAAAACTATACAATTTCTTACAGAAGTATCAAACACTGTGATAATTTCTACAATCACCAAAACAATTGGTATGGAAACACGAAGAAAATTTTTTTTCACTTCGACAGAAATATTGATATAAAATGTTCATGTCATCACACCATTAGTTCATAGCAATACTTCACTTTAACACAATACCTACAATATTGAAACAAACCATGTTTGATCTGGTCATATTTTCACTTCTCATCAGGTTCATATTCAAGGCACATTTTTCTTCAACAGAAGTGCACAAAAGAAGTCAGTAAAAAGTCACAAGTAAGGGAAAATCAAATACATGGCAAACAATTCTCACAAGATGTTCGTGCATTATATTTGTCCTTCAGTGCTTCTCAAATTCAAAACGATGATGTAGATCTAATGAAACTAACTTAATATCCATAAAAATATTTGAAGTACTCTTTGGTTTCAAGTAGAATGAATAAACATCTTTCTGGTAACCATAGTGTCTTTTTACATGATAAATTTAAATATATAATGTGTTATTTCTATTTAAAAGTTTTATATTTCAAACTTACAAATATTTACATGTGATCATTTCCTCTTAGACTTCATCAATCATTTGGGACTGAACGAGTTTTCAATATACTCAGTAACAAAAAAACATAACACATTTGAGCTCAAAATCATTATGAATGAGGGAATACTCCACATATAAACAATGATATCTGAATAGATTTAAAATGCAACAGTTTTACAGCTGTTTCAACAAAAAATTTACAAATTTAATGGATTTGTACAAATACTAATTGAAATGTAACACATTTCAAGGTTCTTAGCAATAGAGGAGATAAAAATTTCTTACTGTCAACTGACAATAACTCCTACAATACAATAGGGAACATTCAGAGACCACAGTTCTCAAGTACTTAAACACAGTAATTATAACCACTTGATGCAATTCGTACATTTTGTTTAATCTATCATCTGATAGTTTGCCAAACTCTAATTTATCTTCATTCTGCTGAGATAGAGAAGCAGAATATTATTGTACTCTTTTAAGAAGATAAAGAAGAGACTACAGATGGTCGCTCCATATTTTCAGATGATAGCACATTCACTTTGTTATTATTTGCTGCCCCTAAAGTTACAATATGAGGTGATTGAGTGTTCAGGTGATGGTCAGGAGAGTGACCTGCTTGCATTATGGTCACAGGTGATCTGTCTGACACTGAGTTGTTGATACTTGTGGGTGAAGGACACTCCACCTAGAACAAAATTCATGCATATCAATTAAAATATTAATATATTTTTTTGCTGTAAATAATTATAAATGGGGGTTTGAGAAATAATATAAAAAGAACACACCATTGACATGAGCTCAGATGGTATTTTGCTACTATTAGATTAATTAGAATAATTAGAACAAAATTAATAATATCCAATTTTCAATAGAATTTCAAAAACTACCATACAATTATAAAATAGTAGGTGAATACTCATTTCATTGCTTGCATGAATGTTGTAATTTCTGGGTAAATATTGCACTTTAAATCTCCATTATATCCTATGAAACATACATAGCATAAATATTTATCATGCATTTCGCTTTTGGAGACCTTGACTTTTTCATATTTGCATTTTTAATAAATAAACTACATATTTCTTGGAACCCATTAATATTGAAAAAAAGTACAAATATCAAGCTACATGGAAACAAAATTAGATGTTTCATAATTCTAGGAGTGGCCAGAGATCTATTAGTTTGCATGGGTATAGAATGGGAAAAAGTGGAATACTTATTTGGATCGCTAGAAACAAAACCCTGAAACATTTTAACATCTTTTCACACTTATAAAAGTGAAATACCAAAAAAAGAAATTAATTTTTCAATATTTGAAAAAGCAATATTTACAAACAAACACTGATGTGGTTTCTCAATTACATCAGTGATAAAGAAAGGAAGCAAAAATTTGGTTTACTCCGATTCACCTCTTGAAAATCGGACTGTTGGCAAATCATTTTTCAGTAAGCAGCAAAAACCCAAGCCTTTTAAAATTTCAGTGTTCCATCTTCAATAACTTTTTTATACATTGATGAATTATAATACTGCTCACAGTGGTTCTGCAGGGTAATATTAGTCAAATCATCAAAAAGCCAACTTTGTTAGTTACAAAGTAATATAAGTATAAACATCTTCTTTGTTTATACTTAAATTACTTTCTAGGTTAGGTTTATAAATATTAGTATCCAGTGGCAACAAAATAATTTGAAACAAAAAAGTTACTTATAAAGAAAGCAATATGAACATTAACTCGCATGACTCCATTCATAAGCAGCCTGACCCGCTATAGGTCTGTATGTCCACAAAGCAGTGGGTAATGAAGGACAGGATGAAAATGATGAACAAATATTTAAATGTCTCTTCAGAATCTTCAGAATTGCACAGCTCTACTTTCTGTGAACCCCATGGGCTCACCTTTGTGCATGTAGTAGGACAGTTTGATTTTGAACTTCAAAATGACCTCTCTTAAAAGTATTTTTTTAATTAATATAGATTTTTACTGCAGTTTTTTTAATTAAAAAATTTAAGACATGGAAAGTAATTTATTTTTAAATATCAATTCCTTTCTCATAATATGCAACGTATTTCACACAAATATTAAATTGTCTGTACATTACTTAAACGATCAGAAGTGTTTTAAAAGCTAAAAACTGAAATCAGAGTACTTCGTTCAGTAATTTATATAATTCTACACTTTTAAAATATTTTATTACATGTTGACATAACTATTTTGAAGTTAAGTCAGAGGTACGAGCATGGGTGTGGCTAAGGTTCTGAACAAAGGGATTCTGGATCTTCTTTGTAGGTGAATTAGATCACATGTGTTAACATGCACAGGAATATGACACAAAGCCTAAACAACATTTCTAGAGCTTGTGGGGCTTTCAAGTTATTTAACACCTGGAAAGGACAGCAAACGGAAATTTGACAAAATGGAGAAACAATTATATTGTTGCACCTATTTTATTTTCTACTGGATATTTAAAAATATATGTTATATTTACATGTGAATTTCTTGACTGGATGTATAATTGACTCACAGGACATTTGAATGACATTCATATAAGTTTAAAAAAATGTTTTTGTTTCTTTAAGAATTTGGCAGGGGCTTGGGAGAGAGGGGAGCATGTGCTCCACTCTGCCCCCTTTCCATTGAGAACCTTTTCTAATGGTTTCTATTCAAAAGAGAATTCTATATAAAATAAGAAGAAAATTAAAAAATACTGAGAATAACTCATTTATTAGACAAAGGAAATGATAAAGTATTTATTACACTAACATTTCAGGATCAGATGAAATTAAAAATAGTTTTGAAAAATATGACAAATAAACATTTTGAGTCTATTCATTAGTGTTTACTTTAAGTATTACATTCTCAAACTGTCCCAAAAAGACTCTAAGGTGCACCCTCTGGTTTCACAGTAGAACGTAGAGCTCTGAAATTACCAAGCCTCAGCACAAGAAGGAGAAGATATGGCTGGCATCTTGCTCCAACCTGTTCAATCCCTGGAAAAGACCAGTTACTCATTTAAGAGTAGGTTGAGTAGGCTTGGAAGTCAGTCTGGAGTATTAGGAAAAAATTCCATACCTTAACCAGGATTAAAACCCCTACCTGCCAGCCAGCAGCTGTGCTCTATCCATTAGGTCATAATTACTCTCTTTAGTTAATACAGTATGATAAAATAACAAAAAATTTGAAATTTTAAGTTCCCAAAGATGAAGATAGATTGAAAAAAAAAAAAATTCCTCCTTAGAAATACATTGCATATCAAGTACATCATGAGAGAAATTTAGAGTGTGTTTAAAGTCTTTTCAGAAACTGCTATGCTATAGTATAAATAAAAATTCACTATACATACATTTTTTATTAATATTTAGTTTCCACTTCACAAATATTTTCATTTCTTTTCACCTGTTTAAAATTGAAATATAAAAAATTCCAGAAAATAGCTTATAGATACATGATTTAACAATTCTTACGTACTGAAACAGATGATATCTCAATTAGTTATTGGCATATAACAAAAGTAATCTGCCATATCATTATCACTAACAACAAACTTCCAAAATGTCTACCCATTAACATTCATTATAAAGGAAAAATCAAAACTCCCTAAATTTTATCCTATTTTACCAATTTCTCCCTTCCAAAGTTTTGAAAAACTCTTTCTTAAAGGGCAATATAAAAACACTTTATGTCCAAATTTCTAACTAAAATAGTTTTAGATATGTTCCGATGAACGAGTTGGTTGGTTGGTCGGTCATTCAGGACAAGGCCACTTATACATAGAGATTACTCAAGAAAAGGTGAGAACTTCTGTTAACACATGCCTATGGAATAGAAGAGAACTCTCATTTTTTAAAGCAATTTTCATCTGATTCACATTCACAAAGATTGAAAATTATTATTCAAGGCAACAGAATGAAGTTCTTATTTTATACCTTTGGAGAGTGGTGTCCTGTAGCTTGCACATTCTGATGGTGTTGATGGTGATGATTATGAGGTTGGAGCAATTCATAGTATGCTGAGGAATTCACAGGCGGTGCTGTAGTACCTAACATATGGCTGTATGATGGTGGAGCATAGAGTGAAGGAGGATATGCATGTCCATTGTGAGTTCCTAAACCTGCAGAACTTCCAAGAACACCAACACCTGAGCTGTTGTGACAATCTTGATAGCTGTTGTCTATGAAACAAAAGAAAACACAACTCTCACCAATGTCTTTTCATTTTTTCTCACCCTAATAAAATAAATGAGTGGTGCAAAACTTTTGTACATACACTTCTTAAAGCCTTCTCTATAATAAACAAAATTAAAGGTACATAGAAAAATAATAATTATACAATTTCATAAATATTTCAATAAAATCCATTTAAAGAAGACAAAAAAGAAAAATGTTATAGGAATTATATTAGTGCTTTCAAGTTAAATGATACACAAACTAAAGTGTTACAGAAAATAACACTTTTCAGAAGTGAATAATTAAAAAGGTTCACAAACTCAAACTTCATCAAATTTTGAAAATACCCATACAATTCAAATATCCAGATTAATGTAAATGTAACATATATACTTTTAACTGAAAACACATAACCCCAGGGTAATTTAAAAAAACACTTACAGCATACATAATTAACACATGCTTCACAAAAATTTTCGAGCTTATTCTTATTATATTTGGACATATAACAAATTACAACTTTTAGAGATATCTCAATCTTACAAATAGCTTAATGTGTGTTATGTGGCAATTTCATTCTAAGCACCTATCAGACTATTTGGTATATTCAAGTTATCGAGAGTTTGGACACCAAAAGAACAAAGATAGCGAACATGAGTGGTGTTTCACGACAGCCACCACCAATATTTTAAAACAAAACCCCTGACAGTTGTTATGACTTGCACTGCCTCAGAGTGTCATTTGATATCAAAATCATCATTTGGTAGCACTTACACTACATTACGGGTGTACCAACACTATAGAAACAACACAGAGACTACCGTAAAATGAATTTTGTTGAAAGTAGATTAAAAACTTAAGATTTCTTGGATAATTTATGCAATATATTTTATTAATAGGAATATTAATTTTGTGTTACTCTACAAAAGATAAAAAACGAGTATTTTAAGGATAGCCTAGAGGTATTTTGTCAAGATTGGTGGTAGTGATTACAACTTATAAGATGAAAATATCACTAAGTCGAGTAATGTATGACATAGGAGGAATCATTTGAGTAGGTTGGCAGTTCTCCCGAATTTGGTAACTTTTCATACATCAGCTAGACTTTTCTGTTCTTTTATTAATTTCAACATCATTATGTCTGTTATATTAGTATTTTCCATTTGCTTGGTGCATCTTCTCTGTTAATTAGTTTTCAAGTCAATTAGCAGTAATAGTAACTAAATTTGATAATACAGAAGAGAGAAACCATTTTCCTATGTCTATACAAAAACTTCCATTCAAAATTCTACTTAAGCAGTTGGAATACTAATTACACTTTTGGTACAAAAAATTTAAAGTAAAACTTTGAAGCTGCTTTCTATTTAAATTCACATGAAAGATTGAAAATATCAGAGCGTGTACATGGATACTATGAAAAATAATTGAAATTCATACTGACTCGTCCGTTCAGTCAGAATCGGACAGCACAGATGGACAGTTCAGCACAGACAGACGGAGGAATGGATGGACGGATGGACAGATGAACAAACTAATGAACTAACTAACTAACGGACAAACTAACCAATTAACAAACGAACGAAAAACTAACAAACAAATTAACTAACAGGAGAACAACGAACTAAAAATCACATAAATCGGATATTTCCGTCTAAATCTCGAGATTGAATATTTTCGTGATTGCAATACTTTTTCTATATAATGTATATATGAGAAAGTAAAAATAAATACAAAATATGAAAATGTAAACTTAGCCAAAGTATAGCATATGGTCCAAAGAGGGTTCGAAAAAATGATTAATGTCATAATACTACAAATATTATTACGGTTCCGAAAATATAAGCCGTATTCTTCGCTCTTCATATTTACGGTAGTTATAAAGAAATATTGTTTCGCACTATTTTCTTCTCTCCGCCACCGTTTATGTTAGTATGTTGGGGGTATGTTAATTATAATATGGCTCGCGACAGCGAGCCTTGAAAAATTATAATGAACAATGATGTTAGGTTAGCCATGAACAATGATGTTAGGTTTGTTAGACCCGGCGATTTAGTTTTAAGAAAATATGTTGTATGTGTGAAGATGGAGGCGATGGTGGAGGTAGCAGCACTCGCGGAAGGATATACGAAGAATAAGGTTATTTTTCTACGGCGTTGGACCGGAAGGTAGATTTGGTCCGTAAACTTATATGGAAATGTAAAAGGAAAAAGATGGGTAAAATTTGGGGTGCACTGTGTAGCTCATACCATTATGCTAAAGAAGAAGAAGAAGAAGAGCAGAGTTATAAGCAGGAAACTGTTATTTCCAAGAGAAAATGTACTTTCAAGACACAGATCTCAGAGCATTCATAAAACAGAAAAAAACCTTTTAAACAACTAGAGAAACATGTTTTGTAAAATCAAATATCTGTATCTAAATCTCTCTAAAAAATTTCTCCAAATCAATTCATCCCCCACTGGCAAATACTAATTTTATTCATGGTGAAAGAATTACCATAAAAACTCAAGAACAAAAGCAAAAACATTCTCTTCTGGTCTTTTTTTTTATTGGGGCCTTATGACTCACCAACAGAGGTCATTAGAGCTTCTTCTATATGCAGGTAGGGAAAATCAGAAGGTTTAATGCTCTTTTAGCAGATTGGTAAGATGTTCAATTCAAATAAGTCTCTGAGAATGTAGAAGGTTTAATCTTTGAATTAGTAGAAATATATAAATAAACATACAATGCTATTTCAAAAAATAATGATAGTTGTTACAATTGTTCAAAAGGTTAATTATAAATAAGCAATGTAATAATGCAGAACATTCAGTTTGTATGAAATTGTTATAATTTTTGGGAAAAAGGCTGAGAGTAAAATAAAAAGAAGTAATTTAGTTGCACAGAAAAGTATTGATTAGCAATGTAAAATAATTTTGAATGATTGAATGCTTTCTGCTTGAATCTGCAGCATCAACAGACTGAACATGGAAAGAGTTGTTAGAAAATCAATAAGTAAATAATTGTGTATATATTAAGAATTAAACTTGTTTCTTACTTAAACATTAGAAAGAACTTTTCTTTACTACAAAAATAATACATAAAATATTATTAGTCATTTCTTAAATGTGATATGTTCAACATACCTGTGTGTTCCAACTTCACCCTCTTGGGAGGTGGTGGACCCAAAGGACTAGATCCAGAACTTATGGGCATTGAAAGAGCACAAGTGACATTTGTACCACCACCAGAATCAGCTTTTGATCCACCATTGGTTCCACTTTTAGGTTTTCGTTTTCGTGTCTACAATATAAGATGATTAAGATAAATAAATAAATGAATTCAATATAACCATAAGTACTTTTCATTACACTAAGTTACATCCACCCCACATCAAAATACTTTTGGGGGTGTAAAAATATTTCCCTTTCTTTTTAAAATATTATGTGAGAAACTTGCTTAAAATAATATTTTGAAAGATGGAAAGGTCCATAAATTTTGAAAATAATCATAATTCAGTTAATTTCTTTGAAGTCCTACATTTTACATGAATTGACCTAATTGTTAAAGACAACAAATGTTATATTAGAGAATTAAGTATTAATTCTTGACAAGTGACTTAATTTTTAGAATTCTAATTGTTTCAATCACAAAAAGGGTAACTAAAATTAAGAATACAGGTACAAACAAATGCTAATTTCCAAATATTGAATTCTCCTGTATTAGCACATAATTTTATATATATATTCCTCCTTGTTGAGTAACTGGAGGACAGATATTAATGCAAATTCAATGTTGACCTATTTTCTGAGTTAAGCAATGAATAAAGTTTGGATAAATTTTGATTCATATTACTTTCGAGTTACAGAAATTAAATTTTCTTAAATTGAAGCCTTCCTATACAAATCTTTTCTTCATGAATAAATAAATGTTCCATTCACTTGACAACTAAAAAGTTTATTTTAATAAGTTTGTAGGTTTTCAAGAGAAAATTTAGGCTCAGGAATGTCAACTATACGAATAAAATACACTATAAATCTATAATTTAAAAATAACATTTCATTGCTTTGAAATAGAATGCAAAGAAAAATGAGTATTGTTGGAAATTTTTGTTTGAAACAGTTTATTGTAGTCCATTTTATCCTGGATTTGGAGATATTATAATCCTTTGTGACCAAAGTACTTTATGGACCAAGAATGACTAAGTATTAATATCAATGATAAAAAATCAAAACTCGAGAACTAAGTTACATTTGGTTCCTAGATCAAACCAGGATTAAGAAGACAACAATACATAATTCAAAATAAAAATTTCCACAAGTACCCCTCTCATGATTGGTCAAGAAAGAAGAAAATCTTCAGTATCCTCTTGCCTGACGAAAGCAAAAGTTGTAACCATTTTTTCCAAGTCTCTGCACAACTTTAACGTTCTTTTTTGTTTTTTATTATCTTTCAAAATATGTATGATACTAGAAGTGCTAGAAGTACAATAACTTTTAAAAGACTTTTAATATTTTGCAATTTCTTCTGTGAGATTTCACTAATTAAACAAACAGCGGAAAATATATAGAAAATTATTCTGGTGTCCTTAAAAAGGTCATTTCAGCAGTAACAAGATTTCTTACCTGAATACTATCTTTCTTCATGGCAAGTGGTCTGTTAACTCCATGTAATTTGAAGTAAAGTCCACATGCATTGCAGACAGGTTCTCCCATTGCATTTCTTCTCCACAAAGAAGTTGTGGATGTCTGGCAATTTGAACATTGCATTCCAGCTCTACGAGCTGAGTTCTAAAAAACACAAAGGCACTGTTAATAATGATAAAAATTTTGACAAGTTTAGCAAAAGAAGACTAAATTACAATATCCACTACTGATAATCTTTAATTAAAAAATAAAATATTATTTTCACAAATCATAAAAACTTGAGGTGATAGAATTACAAGTAAAATCAAATTAATTTGGAAAGAAAAAACTAAACATAATATTTGTCTTATTTTTTACTTTTTCTTTACCGTATAATTAATTTAGGATCTTTTTCTGCATCTCGATTGAATATAGTAAATTACAGACACGGAGAACAATTTAATCAGATCTGAGCCAATAATGTTAATGAAAAAACGTGAATTGTAATATCGAGCCATGACCCGGCGCCTGCACTCCTATGTCAACGCATCGCGCACAACTCGTGCGTACTGAAGGATGCATCACAGCAGCGAAGTGGCTGTGGCATGGACAAGGCAACTAGCCACACGATAGCTCCAGTTAATTTACACAAGTTAGGATACTTGAATCTCTTCTCTTACGAGAAGACATATTAAAATTAGTTCAGTATCGGAATCATTTTTTCAATCCAGATAATCGAGACGTGATTTTGCATTTCAAATAGATCCATACATGAATTAACAAGTAACAAAATTTTTGTCATAACTTTACTTTATTATTTCCATGAACGGTAAGGGATATGGAAACATTAGTGCTACTCGTATGCATGGATTTCGGGTCAACATGAAATTTTCTTTTTTAAATTTTTGATACATAATGAAAATACGGAAATTTTAAAGTAAGAACCCTCATTAAGGAATTTTTACGTCGGATAATTAGTGCTTATGTTACTTACTAATCTAAAAAAAGTAAATTGTTCCCTCGAGTGTCCTGTCAAGTGCTAAAAATTCATTCTATTTCTCAAGATATGCTTCCTAAGACTTATCGCGTTTATGGAAATATATGTTAAAATCCTAAAATTTATGGTCAACGGAAATTAATGACATTCTGTCTGAACTAGTCATCTAACACGGAGAATTGAGCAACAGATAAAATAATTTGCATATTTAGAAGGACAGCTTAGAAAGTGACAACGCAATAACATTTCAAGTTAAAATACGTCACTTAAAGCGATAATGGTTTTCTACAGTGTTTAGTAAACTCCGAGAAAAAATATATAATACAAAGTAAAGAATAACTCTAATGTTTAATCAAACTACAAACCAAATACTTTCTACTAGTAACTACAAGCAATAGGGAAAGCAGAAGTATAGAAGGGCTAGATTCTGAGAGATTCTTGAAGCCGTATTAGCTCCAGTAGGCAAACAGAGAGTGAGAGAGAAAGACAGAGAGAGATTGGTTAACAACTACACCTACCAACCGACGGCTCGCCTTTTCATCCATGTGGGATCGCGCCATCGGCCCATTATACAAATAGTCGCCCCTGCAGAAATCCCCCGATACCACCACTGGAATACACACAATGCAAAACCATCAGTAATGAAACAAGAGATTTTTGACTATGATTTTTGGATGTAGGGAAACAAACAAGCTTTGGGGCTTGCAGGCATGGCAGGGCGACACTGGGGGATTCCCACAAGGCAGATTTCTTTGGTGATTGAAATCCGGAATATTACATTTTTGTCTTAATTTTGCGATATACGAGATAAGAATTGAAGATTCTCAACGAGATAAGAATTAAAAATCGAACGATTCTCGCCATCTCCCTCTTTTCTCTCTCCGTTTCTCTGAAGAGCCGCGGTGAGTCAATCGATTTAGTCTGCTCGAGGACAGAGACATAGCAGGTGATGTAGCGAAACTTAATTCCTTCTGGGTGACTCGAAAGAGGTGGAGAAACCCTCGGAGGGCGGGCGTTCGTCGCCCAGTGTCGCCTTACCATTCTGCGAGATGGCTTGCTCAGCGGCCGGTTCATGCCGTTCATCTTGTGGTAGAGGCCGCACGCGTTGCACAGGTAGTGGCCCGTGCCGTCGCGGCGCCACAGCGGCGTCGAGATGGCGCCACAGTTGACGCACTCGCGGCCCTCGCTGTAGTAGTCCGCATCGACTGCACCACACCCACAACACAGCGTCATTACAGCACCATTTTACTCATTTGACGGATACAGAATTTCTCCCAAAGAGAAAGAGAGCGAAACCCATGAAAAAAATATTCCAACTTTCACCATCTCTTAACTTTTATCTCGTAGAACCGAAACAAATCCAATGAAAACCAAATACCAAAACAAAATGAAAAAACAAATTAATTTCTTCAATTGTCAAATTTATTTCAACTTCATAGGTAGGCTAACATCCCCTACATATGTATCCGCCTGTTCCTGACGTAGTTTCTGGCAGCTATCGCAAGAAGTGAGGAAGGTGTGGAAGCATACGAGTATGAATGCTGAACTCGTGCATGTCACTGCCATCAAAAATTTTGGTTTGAAATAATTCAACATGGATAATTCTTTCATTCGAAGTTGTGATTTGTTTTCCTTATTCGGTTATATGATGGTATATTTTCACACCTGTTGCCATTTCGTTACAACCCTATTGTTATGAATAAATTAAAAGTTCCATTAAACTAACAATTTGAAAAAAAATTGCAATTTCAATGTCAACACAAAAGCCACTCATTTATTTTCAAATGTGATTTAGATGCTGTATATGATTTTTAATTTGTAATATATTAATACACTTAATTTTAATAAATATTGTTAACTTTTTAAGGGATAAAAAGCATTACTTAATAATAAATTTCGTTTTATATCACTTTATGAATCACACAATTTTGGACACTTAGAATACATCTCCATTATGTTAGTTACGTACTTTTTTGGTTGATTTATGGAATGACTAAACGAATGAGTTGGAAAAGTAGATATTTCGTTTTATTATGATATTTGCAAACATTCCCAATGCTTCCATCGACATTCTCAACACTTCTTTCGATATAACGTTCCAAGGCAATCCTTTGCTAAGTACACAATAAAGATAAGGGAAATACATCAACTGAGTCCACTTCCTATGACATGAAAAACATTAAGTCAAAAACTCTTCATCGACCCAACTGTAAAGAATATTTTTAATACAGAACCGAAATATCTGAAAACAAAGCCACATATATTAATACTATATAAAATCCATAACAACAAATACTTTAATTATATTGAAGAAAAAATTAATTAAATAATACAATCTAATTTATTTATTTATTTCTGATACACTTTCAGCTCAAAAAGTAAAATACGTTCTACATTCATTTCGAAAAACTGCACGAGGCAGACGTTTTAAGTAGTAAGCAATCATACGAGTGGCAACGCTGCATTTGAAACGCACCATCAAAACACCACCCATTTTAATGGCACAAGAGCCAAATAGCAGGGTACATTATTGATCAAACGTCCAAACCGATAAGAGATGTTTCACGGTCATAATGGCTACACGTACGTGTTTGAAAATAAAACAGCAATGAGCGGCGTTATGAGAGCCTTGACTGGGAGAAGCAAGGGAGTAGAAACATTCAAGCGATCTTTAGACATTCCAACTCTGGAGTTTAATTCGTTGAAAAATGTTTCATGAATATATCAACATATCCATATTCAATTAAAATACTTGTCCTTAATAAGAAAAAAAACAAAATTTTATGCAACACTTATTTTGTTATGTAGAAACGTAAATTCATTAAAGATATTATTCAAGAAAACGTTTAAAATAAAATATTAATTAACCCGGCTAATAACGTTATGCAACGTATTCAAGGTAAAATGATGAAACCTTGTGGTAAAGGTCCGTGAAACGATGGACTGTCGAATAGGTTTGTCACTCAATAATGACACTACAAACTTAGAACAAAAACTAGTTACAGGAAACAAGCGTTTGTATCTCTGATATCACATGCATCTAAACGATCAGAACAGTTATTCTCATTTAGAGATTCTTCCGATACTCTGTCCTTCATTTCTTCCAGACTATTTCCGTATCTCAATCACAAATAACGTAACTAATACTACCACAATTTATTCGGAATGTATGAAACCCAAATATGGAGATTTAATACATAACCAAGTCTACATCGTTGGGAATGTACGTATTGTCATGTTCGGTAATATAAATGTAATATAAATTATAGTGAATTTAAAAGCTTTTCATGGCGATCAAAATATTCCCAATAATAACACACTTTTAAAAAAAAATCCGTTTAACTCAAATACATAGTTTTTCAAATACAACTTTTGATTTAAACGAACTATTAAAGTAAAATTCGATAAGTATACATCGTGTATACGAAACGAATATATTAAATTTACATATTAAAAATCCAGATTTTTAATTCACGTTTAACATATATCCCAGTTCGAAAAAGTTTCAAATACAGATAGTTACATTGATGTACAAATAATTCGAGATTTCAGAGCTCGTCCGTTAATGAGCAAGAAAATCAAACGCAGTTCCACAACTAAAAGTTTTAAAACATTCAATTTCTTTTCTTTTTGATCCTCAAAACTACAAGAACTATAAACGATAAACTCAGCAAATAAATATTTTACAATAGTACGCATGTGAAATTTTAGAGAATAGTACGAACTAATACAATGCGACTGTGAATAATATTAACACAACTCTTCGATGAATGATTTTACAATGATCTCCATTCGCTTAACGCAATATAAAGAAAAACATAACAAAAATACTTTTGAATAAACTTAGTCTTTCGTTCTTACGAAATTTATCTAGAAAACCCTTCAGTCAATTTGAATGGAACCAGAAATTTTTCTGTTATTGTAAATAAATTATTCCATTGTTCCACAACCTTTTGACATGCGAGAATGTATTTTTTCCTTTCGCTGAATTATTAGCCCATTTACACATTTAAAATTATTAATGATCTTCGTTCACGCTAGACCGAGAGCAATATTTTTCCAGGTCCCAATTCTGTGCGCAATGAACTGGTATGTGCTATTAGTTAAGGAGAAAATAAGAAATATCTTTTTGCCATTAACGTGCTTCAAACAGCACGTCCATTCAAGATAGGGAACAAAATTATGCCTCGGGACAATTAAGTTTACTAACATACTCCAATCTTGTGGATGGGTGCTGACAAAGAAGTCATTAAATATAGCTAATTCATCCACCATTGCTGAGATGTATATCAATTTCTGATTTAATATCTTCTGATGACAGTTTCTAAATACCAGAAAAGAAAGGACTACCAATCAACCACAGAAAAATGTTAACCTTTAGTCGTAGTTATTCACGACGTATATGATTTTTCTCCCGCGATTAAGGATTTTACTTTAAAAGTAAAAACTAATAAATACTTTGACTGGTTTATTGTCTTAATCTTCAAATTTACGACAATCCTCAGTCGTATTGTAACACATCTCCCCACGTGTAACCCATGTCACCGCAGAACACACCGTAACTACGCATATTCTTCGGCCACGGTGGTAGCGAGAAAACTTGTGACCACGGAACAGTGTCTTCCGGTTTGGCACAGCATTCACTTCCCGTGGCGAAGGGTGCGGGTGAGGGCGAGGCGAGGACGGAGACAGGGCGACCCAGACGCTGCTATCACCGGCGAGCGCGACACCACCCCCGCCTACCGCCGCCGCCGTTCTTGGCTCATTAGCGCTGGTGGCGGCGGCGGACGAGAAGCAATTAGCACACAATGGAGCGACGCGCTTCCTTCAGCGATAATGCCTTCCTCTGCCTCTCCCCCACCAACACTGGTCGGCGACCGAACGCTGATAGCAGCTCACGAGGAAAGGAATTACTTTTAGTCTTCCTTCAAATATTATCAGTCACTTCGACTCTACACCTCGCAAGCCAGACATAACCAATGATTGCATAAAGACGATGGAGTCATACTAGCCAAGTTTATTATATCATAAGGCAGTAACTTTAATACTCTCGTTATCGAACCTCAGTATACCAATTATACACAAAACCAGAAACAGCATAACCGAAGGGTACTCAATATGCCACAGAATTTAGCGTTGAATCATATTCCCATCATTTGGATCCTTCCATCATTGACATAAATGTCAATGAATGAATATCTAATATTTCAGCATTAAATGTATTTAATTCGCCTCCCTATTTTAAACGACACGTACTCTATAAATCATCTGGCTGTCATTAAAACACTTATTTTTTAAATTAATTTTAAAACTCTACGCAGAAGAATTCAAGAAGAATTGAAGCTAAGTGGTTCATGCTTTTGGACACAATCTCTCCAGAAAATTTACAACTTGCATCTGTGTACAATTTCATATTAAGACATATTTACATTTTTGAGAATTTATTTAAAAATACATTACCGTTTTAACATCAAGGAGATCTCGTGTAAATTGTTCCTGAACCTCAAAAAAGGTTCATGTGATCATGTCAGCATACGTTAATCAGCTTAACTTACTTAAGTTCAATTTAAAAAATGGAATGCTCAGAAACGAATACAAAAATTGTAACACAACAAAGAATACTTACCATTCAAAGCGGTGAAGTATAAATCACAGCACTCCAGGCGATTAAAACAACTGAACCACTATAATGATTTACGATCTAATAAAAAATGAAAATATTTATTATAGATTATTATTAAAATATTTTTCTTATGTCATTTTTAACTCACTGGCTTATCTAGCATTTTATTACCTTCATATAAGTCAGCATTTGGGGTTATACGAAAGAAAATTCAATACTTATGTTGGTTGTCTAAAAATGTATTTTGTTCTTCACCGATGTATTCACACTCTCAAAAAAGCACTAATAAAACCATTAACTCATATAAATGGAAAACCTATTCTAACCTCAGTTCTCTTTTCTACAAAATTATACATACATTGAGTATATGTAAATAAAATTTAAATTGTGTTTACGTATCTCAAATAAATATTTCTTAAGGTTTTACCAACAAAATGTAAATAATAAAAAATTTGGATTTAGGGAAAGCAAGAAGATCAAAGTGAATCTGGGCAAGGGCGAGATGTTCCTGGAGGATGCATAGAACAGCAGATATCATGGGTCATATCATGGGAACAGCAGATATCATGGGTACTGTATAATTATTATTTCCCATCAGATATCACATAATATTTTTAGAAAATTTTTCTTTTCTTCACGTCTCTGTACATAATTCATTCAGTTTCTACAACACACATTCAAATCAAGTTCTAACATTTTATTGCAAATTATAGCTGTCATACTTCTAATATATTTTTTATCAAAACCATTTAAAATTTCGATTCGATTTTTACTATCATTTTTACAATTGATTAATTTTACTGTCAGAAACAAAAACTAGTATTGAAGTCGACTCATTCTTCCCCAGTGTTCTGAAGACAATAAAGCACAATATACAATAGAAAGTGTAAACAATCCACCACGCTAGGCACCATGACGTCATACGAAAGATATCTAGTAGTAACTGAATAACATTTAACTACTCCAGCTGGCAGAGTGATTTCATATCTACCACAGATTGTAGCTCAATCTTTGCATGGTAATTCTCAGTTCATGAATTTCTTTCCCAGCGATCTTAGCAACCGCAGATTACAGCAGTTAGTTATCGTGATAGGAGATAATTTGGGTGTGCTTTTCGTTCAAAAGTACCGTAAAATGAGGTCAATCAGTTCACAAAGACTTAATTCATTTGGCACCTGTATGTAGTTTGACAAAAAAAAAATTTAACATTCCTCTGTTTTCAAATTGTAGTGAATTTAAGAAAAAGTTTAATATTGACGAGTCACTTATGTTGACCCAGGGAGGGGGTAGGACTCGCGGGGTTGGACACCCCCCCCCACCAACTTGTTCATATGTTGAAACGAGAGTTTATTCTCAGTAAAAAAAAATTATTTTCTCAGTAAAAAAATATTATAATTCGTTAATTAATTTGCAACGTGAATTAAAGAATCGAAGAAGTTAAGAATATTCTTAAGACAAATCTCATTAACGTTAACACAAGTAAACTTTTGGCGAGAAGTCTGTGCCCCGTCCTGAAATAAACCTTTGACTTGGGACCGATATTGACTGTAATATAACGTAAATCCAATTATCCAATACACGTTATGGCGATCACTTGGAATAACAGCCAACTTACCATTCAAAGAGGTGAAGTATAAATCACAGCACTCCAGGCGATTAAAACAACTGAACCACTATAATGATTTACGATCTATTGAAAATCTTTTCATCTGACAAAAACTACGATGATTTATCTATTATTTATCTATTAGGATTTTCAAGGTAAGCAAAAAAAGTTGTTTTGTTTCGACTATTTTGTCAAGTCCTTTCCATAAATTTACTTTCTCCAAATATTTGTACTAAGTCACTGAGTAATAGTTTCTCACTATTTTCTCTTGCGTCTTATATTACAAATTGAAAAATATCTTCTTGGAATCATCTTCCGTCAATAATTCTTTTTCTACAGGAAAGTCACGAACGTTTCACTCAATGCTTGTTTTAAACTCGTGACATGGGAACTTACGTGAATCTGATTAAAAACAGAAGCGCTACTACGCAAATAATCTTGCAGGCCTAAGTCACGGAATTCTCGGGTGCCCGGTTGGTAAAGCGATGCTAATTAGAAATTATACTGCAGTGACTAGGTCGGTGATCACATATCGTTATGGCGCCTATTTTTTACCCGTCGTCATGATTTTTAAACGTTCTTCAAACACGACAGACGGGTACACTTATCACAAATAAATCACAAGAAAATGGTGCCCACACTTGGGGTTGTCTGTGGCGCTCTCCCGGAGAGGTTGGTCGGAAACCGAACCACATCGCGGGAGAGTTAGGCCAGAATTACGCGGTCATATTTCTATGTCATATCTCTGATCAAAGTTATAATCAAAACGAGAACATATGTGATACATATATGATCATATTTGAACTATGATCAAAGCTTGTACATTACACGGTCCTATTTTTAATCATCTATCTTTGAACATAGTTATATACATAGAAATATAAACGCGTATTACCGTCCTTAGACCGCCATCCTAAGAATAGCAAAGTCTACAGTGACTTGAAGAATAGGGAAGACACCAATGCTACCTTCCGCTACCTTCGATGTACTGCGCTCTATAAGAGTTCATATTCTCACCACAGCACTACAGACATTTCAATATCTCGGCACTAGTTCACAAGCAAAAAGGGGTGGTCATATACATACGATAATCTGGTGCGATCTGGTAGGTCGTGGTTTCAATTCGACGCGGCAACAATCGGACAGCCAAGAATCGTATGAACCACTGTTACCCACTCTGTATGCACTACGTACAAATGCAATAAGTTAGTTTCGGTGTAACACCTTGAACTTTTTAATTTTAATTTTTATTATTTGCAACATGTTTCAAATCAACATTTCTTTCTTAGTTCAGCGTGCATCCTACCTCTCTTGTGGATAAAACAAGGAGTTGAAAGTCAAAAAGGAGTAAATTAAAATGAGATACGGATATATAGTTGTGTAAAGTCAAATTGTTAAATAAGGTTATGTCGCATCTTCGGAAGTTCATTATTATAAACGAATAACGTGTAAATATAATAGACTAATATTAATAAGAAAGGATACATAATTTCAAAAACAAGGACTATGAAATTTTGGGCGAAGACTGATATTTGCATCATATAAGAGAGGCCGTTGTTATCGGCAGGCAGTAAGGTGCTTCCCTGCACACAGGCGCGCCACGCGTTATTTGTGCGAACGACGGCAGGTGTGCAAAAGTCTGATAAATGGGGAGTGCGTTTCGCTGATACTGGGGGTCATTGTCATGTAGGGCGTTACAGGCATGAAGGGGAGAAGGAAAGGCAAAACTTAATGACGGTCTATGCGAGTGTAAGCGATGTGCCATCATAGTTGTCTGTAGTCGAAATAGAAATAAAGAACTGCTCAGAATATCAACATCGAAAATTGTAACATCGCTTCTATGATGAGTGCTTCTAGTTAATTGTAATATGGAGTTATGTATGCTAAACAGGAATGTAAACCAAGATTGGTTAATGAAACTATTTACAATTTTAATATATTTTCTTTACCCTATACACTATCTAATAAAATCTTAAGTGAATCTTCACAATTTTCTAAATTTGTTGTACTTACAAAATATTGCAAGCACTACCAGCAATTTTTCTCGAAGAAGAAGAAGAAGAAGAAGAAGAAGAAGAAAGAAGAAGAAAGAAGAAGAAGAAGAAGAAGAAAGAAGAAGAAGAAGAAAGAAGAAGAAGAAAGAAGAAGAAGAAAGAAGAAGAAAGATATTTAGGTTTCCTGCGGTGAAGGATATATGATCTGGGCGATGTTTCGACCACTCTTCTTCATTTTTAGCGAAGATACCCCCATTATCTTTTCGTCTATGCTACTCATGAAACGGTGGATTTCTTAGTTTAGAAAATAATGAAAATGTACAGACGTCTTCTTATGTGAGGGAGCGTACATGAAGTTTACAGAATAAATTTTTAAGTAGAGAATTGTTATTAAAGCAAACTTCACCTCATTGTTGAAAGATGTATAACTTATGAAATGACCTCGGAATCTTAGGCACGAAGAGTGATTTAAGACGCAATATACTTCACAAAATATTAAAATCCCTCGAAAGCGGTTTTCTTCCTCACACGACAATTGTTGTTAGAGAGAAATCCGACAATTTTCCAATTAGACTGTCACATTAGTATGTCGGAGCTAGTTTACTATCTAGCGATTACACTTCGTAAATGCTGTATATTCCTTGATTTCAATATTCAAATAAGAAATTTTCAAGGACATTATGGGAGTATGTTGGAGATATCAAATTCTTGTTTCATATCGCCAGTTTTACATTCAAGAGCGCTTGTTCTACGGATTGCATATTATTAAAAGGAAGAGATAGTTGTTGCCTGTGTTGTAATGCTTCTGTACTTTTGGAAATGTAGTTAAAATACAGTGTCTTTTTTAAGGTGATAATGTAATGCACTGGTAAAGTGGTGCATGCTTGAAAGAAAGCATCTGTAACATTTTCATGGGAAACATCACGGGATCAGATAGTACAAACAGATGGATGTGCCCGTTGATCCACACAACTTCGCGAGTCATCATATTCCATGTACAAGTAAAATTACATTTGTTTCGTTTTTTTAGTTCAAGCCCGTGATTCTGACTCCGTCATATACAAAGGCTTGATTTCGTTTACAACAACGTATCTCCTTTTTCAAATGAAATTAAAATTGCTTATCTTATCTCGATTCCGAAATCTAAAAGAAAACTAAATTCACTATCATATAGCTAACGAGTATCGGAATAAATTGAATTTTTATCATGAAATGGAGAAAATAACTCGAGTGAGAAGGATAGGAGACAAGCACTTCTTCCTTCCGCGGATAGCATGGCGTGGCACGGCGCCTCGCATACTCGTGTTACTGGGTCTACGTGCTTCCGCGATGTCGGCCGTCGTGTTGTTTAGCGCAAGCGTTTCAGGGGCGTGATCCCGCCGCCTTAGCGCGGCCGCTTGCGCGCACGTCCCGACACGCCAGGAGCGCGTGGCTGCCGCATTCACTGCCATCGTCACGCGTGCGCTTGTACGAACACCCGAGTTTTCTCATGTAGAGGTATCATCAACGTTTTAGGGGTGGAATGCCATGTTTGGTTCAAAAATACGTCGATCTCCACTTATCGAGTGTCCTGGCGGATATGTCGTGTTAAGTGTGTACGCGAGCCTCCTGACGAGCTCTATAACAATTCTTGATGAAATAGGTCACCATGTCGAAGTGTAAAGCGCATGAAGATTATAAAGAATTATAGAATATCTCTACCATATAATACCAAAATTGTGAATAGGAAACCATTACAAAATTTAGAGATTCCTTCAGTACAAGGTGTCTATTACACACACCAAGGTGTATATTTCTAAACAGATAATCTGGGTAGGTTTTAAAGGTGCGCACCTTTTTTCTGGAGGTAAATTAAAGCCCTTCGAAAAGATACCAAAGTGTGAAATATTGCCCCTAGATGAGAAAGAAGGCATTCTCAGCACCTTTCTCCTCTTTTTGGATTTCTATCCTTTTTTCTTTCAACCCTGCCCATAATTCCCTTTTCTGGCCTTTTATTCTAGTGTTTCAATAATCTTATAGAGCATTTTATCATTTAAACGAGATTCATTCCATAAATACATGGTTTAGAATCAAAATCAAATATTTAATTAATTATAATTAATGTCTCTTCAGCTGAACTGTATGTTAATTGAACATGCAAATTGTAAACCTCTCTATTTTCCGTCAACACAGGTACCTGACTGCAGCTATTAAACGATTGGAAGAACCTATGAGTGATGATTTGAAGTACTTATATGTAACCCAATGAATCAGAACACGAGCAAGATGGTATCTTGAATTAAAAGTTGAGTTGAGCATTTATATTTAAACTTTTTAGCACTTTTTTTCTTCCTTGTTTCATATGAACTTCGCACCTAAAATCCGTATTACAGATAAAACATGGTGATTTTGACCAATGTGTACAAACTTAAGGGACCGATCCTTGATTGCATAAAGAAAAAATAAATGTTTAATGAACGTATGTCCGGAAATTCGTGGGGTCCATGCTAGAGATCATTCAACTATTCCATATTATATTACATAGAGTACAACCTTGAAACCTGCCATTTATTGCCATTTACCTTTCCGTTTGAAAATACAATGTCGGCGAAGTTCCCGTTTCGAACACCTAACCATAGTCAACGGCGCTGTAATTCATCCACTTCACAGCGATCAGCAAGAGAATAGGAGCGGACATGTTATGTTACCGGTGAGAAGGTGGAAGGGTGGCCTATCGTCATGGGAAACAGAACCATTCTCGAGGGAAGAACCCATACACGTCTGGACATATGTTCATTAGACCATTTTTTGTATCTTATCATCTCATGGATCGACCTTTTAGGTTTTTATATGTAGATCAAAGTCACTCTGTATAGAAATTATATTAATTCATCGAAAAGCTAGATCAATTCATTGAACTTGACGTTTTGGTTAACAAATAGAAACAGGACTCTCGATATCTGCGCAATCAGTTCGCGCCGCTAAAATGTTCAGGAATCAAAAGAGAACAATACGAGTAAAAGACTGCAACCGCTTTCAGGCCTTGACCCGTAAGCCACGTGCTCCCGAAGACTGAATGCTGACAAACATATCCACACTGCCACGTCTCAAACGTTGCGCCTTCTGCGTTCGACTGCGAGAGATCTACTTTAGTTACCTCAATCCAAGATTAGATTCCTTCTTCGGCATACCGGTCACACGATATAAAAAATGTAATTTCAGGGGTTAAGGTTACATCAGTTTAATATGTTTTGTGGGTTAATTCACAAACAATAATTCAGTAATTTAAAACAAATTATAAACGAAAATAAGGTTTACCAAATACGAAAAGCAAAAAAGAAAAAAAAACTCAAGTAATTATCTCCTAATTCTTTAAAATGTTAATTGTTTAGAGTTATACACATTGCTTGTAATCATGTCAGTAATGACACTCTTCAACAATGGAACCAGTATACTGTTTTCTAACTGATAACATCGAACTGTGCGAATGTCAATTAATAGATAAAAATAGGATATGATGTCTTGAACCTTTTTATATAAGATACCCAAATCATAATTTACATATATTGACAATCAAATTTTTCTTCAAACCTGTTCCCATCACTAGGCGATAAAAACGAACATGAAAAGAAAGACGGGCAGATTTGTGCTCAGATTAAAGCTGAAACCGCGCGATTACTGAATCCAGCGCAATGGCATACCTCATGTATCACGCTACAAGTCCTTGCGCAAGCGCTGCGCCGTTGACGGACAACGCTTCCAAGAAATCGTGCAGTGGATGTTTCCGACGCGATGCGGCGCATCGCTGACAGCTCGCGTCTTCCACTCGTCGATATGACTCACTCGGTCAGTGTGCATTTGCCTACACGTCGATACATGCTAGAAGCAGCTAATGCTCACTGGTGATTCAATGAACGAATCAAAAGACTATGAGTCCCCTGAACACAAAGCTTTGTAACTGTAATGAATTAATAATATTTACTCATCATTCATATTGGAGATGGTCCTCCTCAAGACTCTGTGGTGACAGCGGAGTTGCGACCTGAGAGTAGGTAGTAGCAGGGTACACTGCGTGGGTCTCGTAAGATGTATTTATTTTAGGTCGCAGATTTATCACTTTGTTACGTGAGTATTCAATGTTATCCTGCAGATCAAGTAAAATCGATTCACTTCTAATTTATTACTTATAGTCACTTATAAGAGATACTGAATGAAAAAAAGGCTGAGAAACAGAAAAGTCCTGACCGAAAGGAAAACTACGGAAAATCAACCCAGAGCATCCATCACTGCGACATGTGGGTGGAGAGGTGGCCGACAGGTGAGTAAAGTCTTGAAATTCGAGAGCATACTAATTTATTATTATTATTATCTAGTTCATTTAGTTCTCTCAGCTTGTGTTGGTTTTTCTCTCAGCAGTGGATTATTAAATCAAGTTCTGCTGGGAGGAAGAATCTATTTCAGGTCCAAGAACTTTCTGGTAAAGTGCGCTAAGGATAGAAGGACGCTTTGTTGCAATCTACTTATTATATTGATGTTGATTTCGTGTTTTTAATGGAATCGACTAGGGATTGGGGTACTAGTCCTAGGGTAGATAAAATGATAGGCACTATGATCATTTCTTGAACATTCCAGAGTTTTTTTTACTTCGAAGGCTAGTTGTTGGTATTTTGATATTTTGTCGTTCTTTGTTTTTTCTAGATTGTTTTAATTTACGACAGCAAAATCGATGAGATACACTTTTGGTTTTGTTTCTTTTCCAAAGGATGATATCAGGTCTGTTGTGAATTGTTGTTAGGTCAGTGAGAATCCTTCTGTCCGAGTACAAAATATTTGGCTTCAAATCATGTTGCAGGACTAGTTGAGGTTTATACTGATGGTCTGGTGGTATGGGATTCTTAATGCAGTTAACTGATTTTGCAATTTCCAGGTGAATTATTTTTCCCATGTTATCGTGTCTAGTTTTGTAATCATTTTGGGCCAACTGTGTGCAACCACCAATGATATGCTCGAGAGTTTCTTTGGTTTGGTTACATCGGCGACATGAAACTGTAATTCCGGTATCTTTTAGGATTATTTTCCTGTAGTTTCTGGTTGGTGTGACTCCGTCTTGCATTGATACTATGAAGCCTTCTGTTTCTGGGAATAATTTTCCGTTCATTAATCATTAACTGATTCTATTTTATTTATTTTGCTGTTGGTCAGTTGGTTGGGGTAAGTACCCGTGTATTGGTTTATCTTGCCATGTTGTCATTCTATTTTTTTGTATTGGTTGGGGTAGACGCTCACTCAGGTGACAAGGTGTATAGCTTTCATAATTGGCTGTAATTGCTTTGTGTAGTTATGAGGTATTATTATTATATTATTATTATTATTATGTAGTGATGTTCACTTCATAGCTCTAAAGGTGTTCTAGCTGGTTCAAATTTCTAACCCCAGATTGCTTCCAGCTCTCTAAAGGGTTAGATACACTTTCTTAAAATGCGGGCTGTGCCAAAAAGAGCGATCTCTTGTATTTCCCATTCTCTTGGTTTGCCTGTTATGGAATCTAAATGATTCTTTAAATTTACAGATGGTGCACCAAGGGAACCTACAATGACAGGTATAATCTTTGTTTCAACTCCCCACATCCTACGATGGCCAAATCTTTGTATTTCAGCAGCTTTTCTGCTTCATTCTGTGCTAAATTTTTATCAGTTTGTACTGCTACGTCAATCAGCAAGCAGGTTCTGTTTTTCAGGTCCTTAATTACAATGTCCGGTTTATTGGCAGGGATGGATCTGTAGGTGTGGATTTGTTGATTGAAAAGTATCGGAATTTCCTCAGTGGTTCATACTTCCCGTGGTTCGTGTTTATACCAAACTTCTGAGGTTGGCAAACCTAGATTTCTGCACGTCTTCCAGTGAATGTAATTACAAACTTTGTCATGTCTCTTTCTGTATTCATGCTTAGCTAGCTGAGGGCATCCAGAAACTATGTGGTCAATTGTTTATGAGTGAGTCTGTCATTATTATTATTATTATATTAATCTAACACTATATCCAACATCGGCTTGAGGTCCGTCGGCGACAAGCGCGTCTCGTGCCATGCGGAAGCAGGCGCTCCGTCGTGTCAGTGACCGGAGAGAAGAAGAGAATACGCTGATGAGGCTGTTGCAGAGGCAGCGATCGCACTCGCGGCAATGAATGAAGAAGAAAGGAGAGCAAGTTCCTATCTTCTGCACTTTTATCCAATCTGAGTATCTCTTCGCGTTCATAGGCAAACATTATCTGGAGCAATCTTAACAGAATGAGTAACATCAAATACGGAGGTAGGAAATGTTAAATATTATTGATGAGGAGATTAAAGGGGATATAAGAGTTTTACGCTGAATATGGAATGAAAACTACATCACTGGGAAAATAGTAATAAACAAAATTTTCATTTTTCACAATCAGCTGAGCTTTTTTTTTTCTTTTTTCGATTTACTCTAAAACATATTTTTCTTCATCTTTCCACAAATTATTACAAACTTTATTTATAGTGCCATAAAACAAATAACAGTAATTAAAAGGGCTAGAGCTGTTTCAAGGGCATAACTATTGGAAACCAAGTTAAAGGGCAATGGCAATAGAGAAGACGCAGGCAATGATAGGCCTTACCGCGGAAAGAGAGAGAGACATGTTGTGAGGTTGAGACACGCACAGTCGTCCCACGACGAGCGTTTGTCTCACCTGTGCTTACACTACCATTCCCATCAGTCCTGACAGTGTGACGTGCAAGCAGACGCAACACAGCAAAATTATTGTCAAGAGGAGTTGAACGTAACGTGCTCGTTCAGCGGGTCGTAAGAAACAGCTGGTGTGATATTAATGGCTCGTAACTAGAATGATCGAGTATGAGTCGCCACAGTCAGAGAGGAAAATCAATTGCTGACTTATCAGATTCTTGAGACATGTTTCAAGTTTGATTAAGTCATCAAGCATGTAACAACTTCTTTTGCGTATTTTTAAAGCACTTTAAATAGCATTGCGTCTCTGTATCACCGCATAACCCTCCATAATCTTTAGTTACTTTCTGTGTGTTGATGAATGTGTCAGTGTCAGGACAACTCACCAAATATTTTCATCTATTTAAAAGTGAAATATCGAAAATTTCAGAAATTGAGTTTCAGATATAATAGCGTTTAAATTCAAAAAACGAGAGGTTATCTCAATTAGTTCGTAAGCTACTGTGGAAGAAAGTAAAATTTGAAAAATAATTCTCCAAACTACATTTCATTAATTTCGAATGTTTGAAAATCCTTTCTTAGTGACCCTCTACAATACAAAAGCAATATCTCGTCAACATTTCAAGAACCCTTCTCTAATAATTTTTTTTCTCTGTGTTGCTGAATGAACGAATGCCACTCAGGCCAACACTCCAGATTAACTATCCAGTAATTTGCCACGTTCTTCTGCATTAAACTAAACAAATGAGTCTTTCTCAGTGGTACTTATCGGCGCATGTTTCGATATGCAAGGAATTATTTTTAATTCGCTCGAAAAAAATAGTTGGTTACAACCTTTGCCAATTTTTGTATTAGTTATTAAAATATAGTTACATAGATTTGGTATGTCGAACAACCAATATATGCGACCTACATTATATCTACAGTCATAATCGCTCCGTATCCCGGTTTTACATAAATGGAATTTTTATACAAAAATACCTCTGACACAATCGGCGCTGAGACGAAATGAAGTTAATGCTGTTATTTATACAGAATCTCCCAGAAGAATCTTAACAAACTTGTGTCTTTACCAACAAAACCGTCCTTAAGGGTAGAGTCGCCCGAGTTCTAAATTCATCTAGTTGTGTGGATATCTACAGTGGGGTGTTACACGAATGAGTTTTAGAACATATGTAGATGTACTGTTCATCAGACGAATGAAAACTGTTTGGAACGGGTTTCATTGTAAGGATATTTATCGTTTTCAAAATGTATCTTACTAATACATATTATACTGTTCTCGAGTAGGCGCCTGGTCTCATGGACGTCTGGTTTCATATCACACGTACGTTTCTTTCGCTACCTCCCGGTCTACTCATCAAGTCGGTTTTTCTACAAACAACTCCAGAGAAAGTAACAACAATTTCTAAAACTGATGATTGTAGAAGACTTGGCTATATTATTTACTAAAACAACAACCTCCCCGATTTGATATCCATCACTTATGTATCAAATATTTTTCCTCAATTTCTTACATATTCTCAATAAACTTGGTTAGTTTACACAAAGGTATTAGACACTGTAATGATTCCTTACGTAAAATGTTTCGAAGTTTGAAGAATGTCTCGCTTAAACTTGTTTTAACGCACAAATCACACATTTGTTCAAGAGCGAGTCTTTGTACAACGTCTGCAAGATTTTCACAAGATAGAATCCTCTAACTTCATTTGATTTTTCGTCGTGGGCAACCTTTCCAAAACGGAACAGTTGCAGTGTTATACTTTCTTCTGAAGACATTCCTCTGTCCGAACAAGGAAAGAAAGATGAAGAGACTCATGGATCGTTAAATGTTTCATACCCTCCCCCCCCCTTTGGGGAGATGGTTTCAATTGCTTTGACTCAACAAATCGATTGAGAAGACTTGTCAATCCATGAATAGCTGAAGGAGACAGCGCGCGCTCGTTTGAAGGTCTGCGGTTGCGCTGAGTTGACGCGTGGGCTGAAAGCCATGCAAGCATCGTCGGCGCGCTTCCGTTGAAAGAGTGACCATCCACAGCAAAGGGATCACATGGCCATCCATCCGACGCCTGCGCGCGCTGCCCACAGCTTCTTCCGCTGCTCATAGTCAGATCATCGCATTACAATCATCAACTTCTCATCTCCTAAAATTTTCATTAGTTATGTCAATAGCTCATTAACTCTAAGTTTATAAATGGAAAATATAAATATTTCTCAGAAAAGACAGTTTAAAAACAATAAAATTCCAACAATTATTATTATTATGTTTAATACTTTAGTATTTGGCGCAATTTTTGATTGATTGATTAATTAATTGATTCTAATTTGGTCGGAAACAAATGTGTCAGAAAATTTTCTTCAATTCGCATCATTCCCTAGCAACGTTACTATGCCACATTTTAATTATATTTCCGCTTCAAATTCAACCGAGAGTGAAATGCCTGTTCAAGCTCATTGATTTCTCGTAATATCTTTTTGTGGTTCTAATATCGAAAGAAACTATCACATTCCATTTTATGCGAAGATAAGACTTTATGTCTGAAACATAAAATTGTTTTTAGGAGATTGCAAATAACATACAGGGACTAATGACGTCAAGTGCCTTCCTTGAACATTGCTCAGTATATACCTCAACTTTTACTGGTCCCGAAAATGACTTGCGTNCGTCAAGTGCCTTCCTTGAACATTGCTCAGTATATACCTCAACTTTTACTGGTCCCGAAAATGACTTGCGTGAAAAGGTTGACTATTTGTCGGATATTGGGTCATTAACTTGACCTCACATTCTGCTAACAAGTTCAGACTCGATAAAATTCAATCCTAAAAGGATTTTGGAAACTACTTTTATTTTGCCATAATACATTGTTAAATCAAAACTTCTATATTAATTATAAGCAAATAATATGCAAGTACTCGTATATTGAGAATTAGAACGTTATTGATGTTCTCGGGTGTAGAATGTAGGTACAAAATCGATGTAATATACTATTACGAAACTTAGCAAACCTCATCCGACCGGGGACTTAGTTCTCGTTTAAAATTCAATATTTCTCTCGTGCTTAATGTTCTGGGACCCATTTCACAAAAGTACAAGTATTGTTAGTAACAAGTTGTACAAAACGGTATTACATGTAATTAGTTTACAGAGTTTTCCCTAAGATTTCCTCAACTTATCGAACAGTACAGTAGAATCTCTCTAATCTGGCATGCTAGAGACTTGAGATGTGTCGGATTAGGGACTTTTCCGGTCTATAGACATTTTTCCTGAAAACTTTGTTTAACAATGAATGAACGATAGTAATATACATATTTATCATTTTAATTTATAATATTTATATTTACCGTATACATTAAAAACAAAAAAACTTAATGATACAGAAAACTGCGAAAAAAAGAAACAATGGAAGCAAGGATCTCAATAAATGCCAAATGTCTCGAGTATGGCATGAAAATAAATTAAAACAGTCATTTTAAAACGAAGGGTTATCGTCGCAGATGCCGGATTATAGAATGCCTTACTTACGAAGTTTTCTGTAATATGAAATTGAAATATCAACTGACTAATGTAACTAGTTCATCATTAGCTTCTAAATTTTGAAGACGAGGAGCAACTGTCACCCGGTGGGTGTGGCGAAAGGCCGTGTTTTGTTGAATCCATGTCACAAAGCTATTGCCTCTTTCCTTTACTGACTAATGATGTTCGCGGCGCCGCATCACGAATCTCGATCCTTGACACTGTCTCACCATCTGGGTATTTTGAACGCGAAGGAAATTTCTTTACCATTGTTATCTGCTTCGCGTAAGACTTTGACCATTGGACTGAACTCTTTTATTGTTTGCGGCGAGTCCTGAGCCCTGAGTCAACGGCGTCAACAAGGTGCTTGACTCGCTGCGTCAAACATTTTCCCGTCTTCACTTTGTCTATGGTCAGGATTGATATGTAATGCGAACATTACAAGTGCGGAAGAGAAACGAACGTTTGGACTAATTCATGTGCACGCTCATCATGCCTTTAAGCTATCTCGAGTAAAGAAGGTTTAACCAAAATGCATAATAAATGAGAAAAAATCACTAGCATCGTTTTATCAGTCTCCTTTTCTACACGTAGTTTGTCCTAGAAAGAAAAATGGTCAAACAGTACGATTGACCTTCATCGTCGTTAGAGATTATAAGAAAGATATTAACTACGACATTAAAAAGTAATTGTTGTTTAATGTGCGTTGAATAACATCACTTCAAATTATTGTAAAACAAAGTGTCAACAAATGATATATTACCGTACAAAACAAAATATTTAATATTAAGAAGGTGTGAGTTCCACGCACACTTTTCTTGTATTAAACTTCTTTGCCGTAGTAGTACACTGAAATTAGACGAAAAACAGGTCCTTACGGGAAATAATTCCTAAAGTTTTGAAACTTGGCAATTAGGTGAAGAATGTAGTACTGTTTACAACTATTAACTCTCCCCCAAATTTTTCGGAGCCACGCTAATGTGCACGTTCGCATTTTTAACCGTTTTGACGCAAAACGGTCTTTTGAAAATCTTATTTATATAACAAATTGTTCTTCATTAAATTTCCTACAAAACAGGTGATAACTACTTTTTAGTTATGTCCAATGATTCGCGAGATATAAGCTCTCCAATCAGGGAGTAGTTTCCAAAATTACAATTTCTTCGTCATTTTTTGGATAAAGAAACGATGCTTTTGGCATATTAGGATCTCGAAGGACCTATGTATCAGCATTTAGTGATATATACAACAAAACAGCTGCTTAAACAAGATTTGGATCGAAAAATTCAGGTTTCAGTGCGAATAGGTGACCGGGTATCCCGTACATATTTTGTCAAATATTCCTTGCCCGAGCTTTGTTAGCGTTGCTTGGAATTCTGCGTGCTCTTTGTCGTGATTCNAACTGGCGCATGGAACGTTCTACTCGAAATTTTTTTAAAAAAAACTGTTGTATTTTCGGCCAACGAAATACCATATTATTTTACCGATTTTGTCATGATGTTTTTGAATACATTTTCAAGTATTTTAATATGATTGCTTATGTATTTTAACAAACATCTCGCTATTTCTTTGTTATGTTCTATTGGTTGAAAGAAAAAAAAGAATTATGGACAGTCGTGACTTCTCGAAGCGATATTTATATTTGCTGGAATAACAATTTTAAGAAATTTTTTGAGCTTATTAAATTCTTCAAAGTACTGATTCATTTTGTGCAATAAATGTACAAATTAAATTACACATATTTTTGATTTAGCGTTTAAGCATTATTGATGCTGTGAGTTATCTTTTCCCAGTAGGTAGATTTTTGTGTACTGAGATACGAAGAAAAGCCTGATTTCTACGTACTGGTATCTGTGAAGTCACGGTGTGATTTTTTAATGGAATTCTTCATTGCAATCGTATATTGTGTAGAGTACTTTCTCCTCCAACAATCGCCACAATTCTGTTTTATGCAATCGGCTTTGAAAAATTTCATAGCAATTTGTTTCTACTATGAATAAAATACTTCTCTGTGTATTAATCGGTTAATGTCAGAGGTGTACATCTTTTAAAAAGAATAGATTTCGGGTCATGAAAACGAAAACGGTACAATACGAAATGTAGTAATTCGAGACATTAAAAAGTAATCTCATGTAAAATGTATCGAAGCATCCCATTAACTAAAGTATGTTACAAACTCTTCATTGAATATTATTTATATCATATTAGAGTAGAAAACTCAGATTTTTAATTATTTTATGAATAAGAAATATTTTTAAACTTTCCTCTACCTTTTGCCTTTAATGTGTTAATGCGAGCATTGTGAGTATTATTCTCTGGACAAGAACATTCTACAAATATATGATAATTTGTGTCTGTGTGTACAAGATTTAATGCTGCATTTAATAAAACAATAACAAATATATTTTTATGTAGGTTAGATCAGCGGATGGAATATGTATTCTTTGTGCGAGACCACAACTAGAAAATGACGCGTAGGAGTTCCAAGGACCTCATGATTTGATTGCATCACGTAAACGTCGAGAAAACGAGAACCATGTGCACTTTGAAACAGTAAAAAGCATCGAGTTGCATAATGTTTTGCCTACGATATTAAACCTGAAAGAAATGACTCTCAAATCAAAAGGCGAAACTGAACTCGCGCTGCGTTCTTTGGAACCGTTCGATTAAAAAAAAAAGATTGTTTATTTTACACAGAGAAATGTAATGTAGAGATAGAGCGGAAGAAGTAAAAAAGAAGCACTTGAAAATATTCTAAGTTCGAA
>NNCF01129947.1:526275-552692 GCA_002313205.1 Laupala kohalensis | reverse complement strand
ACAGATAGGGAAAATACAGTTACGCAGTAAGGAGAGCTAACATGACCCTCCCGTGTGTGCGACTCGCCGAATGACTCGACCATAACCACTGAAAACCCTCCTGAAATACCATAAGTCAAAACATAAAAAGACAGGAAAAAAGAGACAACAGTTTCCTAAAACATTATAAAAACCAAAAACAAAGAAAGATGAAAATTTAGAAAGAAAAAATGTAAAGTTAAAGAAAAGGAAAAAGATAGAAGGATTTAAATCCCAACCCTCCCGAGTACTTGTTGGAAGATGCCCGATTCGTTTATAGATTTGAATAATGACATACAAATAAAGATCAAATAAGGTGCCAAAGGCCACGTTCCTTGAGGAATTTGAAAAGGCGAATCAAAATCGGTTTATTTTGCCCAAGAATAACGTCCAACCTGTTGGGTAGATTGCATCTCCGTCGGCTGGTACTACAGTTGAGACACTCCAAAAGAATGTGTTTCACGGTAAGTGTTGTATTGCAAGACTCACAGATGGGGAGGAGGGGAGGTCCACCGCGTAAGAGATGACCATGGGTAAGATAGCTGTGGCCAATACGAAAACGTGTAAGGATCACTTCTTCGTGTCTGTTCGTACGGGATGAAGACGATCAGGTCTTACCGGATTTTTTTACCGTCCTCAGCTTGAAGGTGCAATTTTGCCATTCGGCTAGCTATGTCTTAAGAATACACGATCTTATGTCAACCTTTGAATCTGACGTAAGAACAGATGAAAGGTCAAGGATAAGCCTCCGTGTTCCCCGCTTCATTACCTCATCAGCTTCTTCATTACCCATAATACCCATGTTTCCAGGAACGCAACGAAAAAATATTTTAAAATTTTGAGCTACTAGATGGCTTATTAAATTCTGAATAGTCAGTGTAAAGATGTCAGAAGTGTACAGTGAAGACACTGATCAAAGAGCACAATAGAGTCACTGCATACAAACACACCCCGTATTGAAGATAGCGGAATGAACTTCAGCGCTTCAAGGATTGCATATTTTTCTGCCGTGTACACGCTGCAAAAAGAATGGAGGCAAAAAGAACGGGTGGTACTATGGCAATGGAAAGCAGCACCAACGGAATCATTCATGACTGAGCTATCGGTGTATATGAACATATGATCCAAATAGGTTTCCTGTTCTCCAAAGTGCTTTTTTTTTCTTTTTCTTTTTTGTGTGTGTGTGTGTGTGCTGCTGGTACAGAGAAAGAGTGTCCTGCTTTGAAAGTTGATACAGCCGAAAGTCGATGGTTGGATGCATGAAGGACCTAGGTGGTGTGAGAGAGTGTGTGTATTTCACTGGAGGAGGTAGTGTGATGACGTTTTCCTCCAGCAGCTGTTTAATGCGGACACCCACTGGGCGGGGTAACGAAGGTCTTGCAGAGTAAGATGAACAAAATTAAGGGGAATGGATATGATAGAGAGTAGGGTGATCTGAAACTCCCATCAGTTACACTCCGTAAGATACAAGTAAAATATTACGTCTTCTGTTAAGAGATGGTTCGCCAGCAACTACTAGTACCAGCAATCTATGCGACTGGTGCGGAAGGCGAACTCCTGCATGATGGATACTGTTAAGGGGCCTCAGTGTAGATGGTAAAGCGGAGGCGTACTCAATACTGTCAAAATTTAATATAGACCAAACAAGACTTCTATTCAGATGAAGACAAGTGCGGTCTGCGCCCCATGATGATGCGCTTTGGTAGCGAAGGAGGTTTAAGGAATAATTACAACGGGATTAAAGTTTTCGAATGTGACTGCACCAAGTTAGTGTGCGGTTGAATGTCAGACCCAGGAATTTTGCGGTTTCAACGAAAGGAAGATGTTGACCCCCAAGAAAAAGACCTGGTTCATTGCGGGGATTGTATATACTACAGAAATGAATACAGCATGACTTGGATACAGAGAAACTAAAGCCGGTAGACATGTTCCACTCGTGTAAACGGTTTAAAATGAATTGCAGTTGCCGCTCGATGCTGTTAAATGGACGCCTGTACTCCGTTGTCACACGTCTGTGGTTTCTTTACATGTACTAAATCCAACTGACAGGCAAAGGAAGGTGTAGGTGGTTTTGAAGTGTTAGCCGCAGATGCAAAAGATTTAACTAAATTCACTGGATGTTTAATGACTTAGCGACGCCTAACCTCAGGGAAAGACACTCTATCCGTAACTCGGATCCTTTGGATCGTTCTCCATCAGATATTTAGTGCACGTGTTAGAATTGGAGGGGTGACTCTCCCTACAATTAACACAGGACGGTGGCGACGAGCAAGATGACGACTCGTGAGATGGCTTGCCGCAATTAACACAAACATCGCACGATGATTTTCACCTGTCGAATGTGTGACCGAACATGTGGCACTTGAAGCACCGCGTAGGGTTCGGCACATATTGGCGAACACCAAGGGCATAATAACTACAAGATATGGATTCCGGAAGTGACGGACGTTAGAATCAGTGCGGAGGTGGGGACGAACTTACCCTGCACCTTCCTCTTTATTCTGTGGACCACGCCTTCAGGTTCAAAAAAAGCCTTAAGATCGGATTCTTGTGCAAAGTCGACGTGGTTGACGACGCCCTTGCACAAACTAAGGCTGGGGTGAGTAGAAACTTTGACTTTCAGATTGGAAATTTCTTTTGGAGCTATGATAGTATTTATCTGCTTGTCTGTACATGCCTCCAGCATAATTTCACCATTCCGCTGGCGCACGAGAGACTGAAGTTTTCCAATTTTGTTGTCGATTGCTTTCGCAAGACGAACCGCGCTAACAGACTTAAATGTCTTTCCTTTCTCGAAACATTTCAATAAAAAAGAAGCGAGGTTTTGTCGGCCTGTCGCTATCCCTGCAAAAGAAACTGTTCAAATCGACAGTTTCACCGATAAGTCGCCTCTTTCTAGAGTAAGAAGGCAAAGGGGGTTTATTTTCCATGCGTATGGATTTTATTTCATCCCCGTGTTCTTCACCCACCATGGAGTCGAAAAAGGGGATACCCCACTGGGGTGTCAGGATATAGCGAGGATACGCAAGGTTCTTTAAGCATGGGGTTTGCACCAACGCCGCCGACCAACAGGAACGACACCCTCACCATGGAGTTCAGTCAAAGACCTAGTCCGAGCCGATTGGTCGGGGGTGGGTTAGCCCCCGATCGACCGCCTAGAAGAGACCTAGAAGAAGCAAGCGTATTGGAAATCACACTCAAATCTCCCCTCAACTCACCAGGACACCCCATTCCCTCCGATACGGGTCGCCATGCACTTGTAACACATGAGTGAGCGTTCATCACACTGAGAAGGACAGTAAAGAAGATAAAAGTGAAAAACTAAGCAAATGGGAGAAAAGAACAGTAAAAGAAAAGAAATACTTGAGAACCTTCTCTGTATCTCTCCGTCAGGACGTAAACCGACTCACTTTGACGGCCTAAAAGTATCAAAATAATTTAAATAATCTCGAAATGATAAATTTGGTAATGTATCTTATCATTTCGAAATATTTTATATATACAAAAATACTTAATTATGAGAATACTGAAATAAATGGTACTTAATGTATATCTTGATTTACTCGTATTATTTACTTGGATTAACAATAATGAGAATTTATATTTAATTCTATGCTAATGGAGATGGAAATTCGTACTGAAACTTCGGAGACGTCATAAGAAATGCAACAAGTTTGTCTTATTCGATTCGTTCTGTATACAGCCAACTACGCTCTACCGCTATAAACAAAATATTCTGTAATAAAGTTTAAAGGCGACTTATAATTTGGTCCACTTGTCAAAAGGGCGCCATGTCAAAAGTGTAAAAGTACTTTTCTTCCCCTAACTACCCGTCTCCTTTTACGAAGTCCCAATGGAGAAGTAGGTCTGCGGGATCGCTTATTAAGAGGAAGTGTGTGTGTGTGGTCGTCCTTGGTTTAGGGGCGGTGACTTCCACCCGGCGCCAAGAGTGACACACGACAAAAGAAAAAAGGGTGAACAACGAGGGAGAAGGATGCAAATAGCGAGACGGCGCCATCTATGGCAGACTCAAGATGCAGCATTCATAACACTTCCAAGATACAAAGCCAAGAAATCTGAATAGGTCAATCAGGATATTAAGTGTATCTCTTGGATGAATTATAATCTATGCAAGAAATTTTTGTTTCAATTTTTCATTTTTATATGTTACATATTTCTCAGTTTTTATTTTCGTTCGCATGAATTTACACAGACATTTCCCCACTCTTTCTCTTTCATAATATTTTCGATTCAATATTTTATAGCTATATTAATTACCCCACCCTGCAGATGCGATGTGCGAGTTAACACGAGGGAAAAGAGGGAGAGGGTTAGTCAGTCGAGGTGACCACTGATGCGACTGGTGTCCAAGTTTACGCGGAATACAAATCATCATCAGATGTCCTGTACGATACATGGAGTGTAGAAGCCAATGATCGGTGTCTGAGGAAAAGGGATAGCGTTGCGGGGAACCCTTCTGTTATGAGGGAGGGAGGCGTCAGGGCGGAAACAAAGCTTCCACGCGACAGGGTGATGAGGACGCAGCGGCGTCTGCCCCGCCCTTCGTCACCTCCTCCCCACCGGAAGGCGATCGTTGACACAGGGCGACGGGCAAACACAACGAAGGGCCTCAACACAGGCGAAACCTCAGTCCACTTGACCTCCCACCGTGAACTCCTCCAATGAAACTTTGAACAACGGACTCATTTGATACTCTGCCAAGGATATATGTGATAAAAATATATTAGCATATCAATGATACGTCGTATTGATGATATTTATAATATTTCGTTCATCGACTTAATATGGCGGTATCATATACGAGGAAACTTTATTTTACATTTGATATGCAAGAGAAGAATTCTTATATTCAAAGATAAGTTATCCGAATTGCAACTGAAGAGGCTTATCCCTTACATTAACACGTTGTAAGAGAAGACTAAATACAAAAATAATAAGAAATCCATTAATTAATTTCTTCCAATGGGCAGGATACCTCCCTTTTGGTTAAGTTCATGATATTCGTTGATAAAATACTTTCATGATAATACCTCCAAATAGCATAATTCGTTATATTCATCACCCACACCATAGCAAAAAAAGGTCACTCACTTCACAGTTTATTAAATCATGTTATTCGAGTTTGATTAGGCGCGTTTTGAAGAAATTCTCGCAGCTTTCTAGTTCGTACCACACTAACCAAACTCTGGTCACAACAAATACGGCGCCAGACCCTCCAAAGATGCCAGGATCGTTAATAATATGCGTGCCAACGAGAACTGACCGTCGAAATGCATTAATGGATGCGATGGCGCCAAGACCGTCCAGGGGGTCGACGTTGTCGTTCGTCCCTCGTTGTTCGTCAGCCTTCTGCCGGCGCCACAAACTGTCAAATTTGACAAGAGCTCGGACTGTGAAAAATGAATCTCGTGGATATCAGACGACGGACATATCGGAACTGGTCAACGCACGAAAAGATGTGCACTAGTACCAAACATGGTGCTCAGAGGACACGGAAATACAATTGAAGTAACAACAGATACTTTGAAAACGGATGGAGACATTTTACGCTTTAAAACAGATCATGCTTTATTGTACCTCTCCAGCATTCCATCATAATTACAGGTGTTTTACAAAAATTACATTGACTTTTATTGGAGATATTGTATATAGAGAGGAGAACGTAATTCATGCGACCACTTATTTTTTATCACTGAAGTTTTGACAAATTACACTTCCTGGTCTTAATTCACTGATATGTTTTGTGTAGTGATAAAAAATAAGTGGTCGCATGAATTACGTTTTTCCCCCTATTTACAAAATCTCAAATAAAATTAACTCAATGTAATAAGTAAAAATAGACCAAAAATATGGACACTATCAAAACATAGAAAGGTACTTTATTAGCCATCCGTAAAACACAGAAATATCGGAAGAGAAATTGATCTTACATTAGGACGAATAAAAAGTTAATTGGGACGCTTCAATGACGTACTGAAGTTTAGTTTCGATTTATTGTCGAGTCAAATCATAATTTGGAAGAAAAGTTACTCAAAACAAGTTAGAAGACGGATGAAAATATAGCTATAGAGTGAAATAAATACATAGATGAGAAGAGAAGAACAAAACTATTGAAACCCCTAACACAGAAATGTTTAAGAAATACGAACAATCACGAAAAAAAAAAAAAACTTCGAACATTGATCTGATACGAGAGTGGAGAAAAAATTAATTATAATTCAATCTCTAAAAAAGTATTAGGTTAGGTAAGGCAATTGCACGCAGAAGCTGATATTCTCTCTTCGTTTAAGTTCGTAAAACGAAAAAATCTTACGGGAATGGAGCAACGGGTAGCACTAGTAGAGTGAGAGACAGTTTAAAAAGACCGGACCGCCCTGCCGCGCCGCCTGTCTGTGCTGCAGGTCGCATCTTATTTTTATTCTCGGACTGGCGTGGGCGGTAGTCTCGCAGCAGCGAACACTGTGACGGTGAGGGCGCTAGCGGGGATGCGAGAGGTTGGAGATGGGGACAGGGAAGGAGGGACGGACGGACGTCGAGCAGACTCCAGATCTCCTCCAGGCCATACACTTAGGCGGTGTGGCTTTTAGCTCCTCCACTAACCCTCTACGTCTCTCCCTATTTATACAAAGCAATTAATGAGCTAAGCTTTGCCCGCTATGCTCTTCTGGTTCACCAAGGTGCGTTTCAGGAAGAACAAAAATACCCAGCCGAAACTCATTGAAACAAAGAAACAATTCCATCGGATAATTATTGTATGGATATAATACTATTTAAGTCAACTATACCTTTCGGAGCTTCCTTACACATTTATATCTAATAATTCTTCTTTATTACTTTCTGAATATTTACATTCGGGATTTTTATATAACTCTATTAATAAGCTAGTTTTTTGATAGTTGATCAGAAAGTTCTTTTTTATGACATTTCAATTATACTCCAAAAATACTCAACAGAAGACGATAAAACACATTCAGTGCTATGGTATCAAGAAGTCTATTCAAGACGACAAAATTAGATAACTGGCGAGCACAATTCTCCAAAGAAACCTTTAATAGATCTTAATTCGGTCAGTGATACATGTATCGGACATCTGTATCCAAAGAAAATATCGAAACTTCACGAAACATAAGTTTTCAACACCCACTGAATATGTAGTAGTAGCTAAAAGGACGAATTTGTCGAATATAAGTATACATATGGTACGTTAGGGTGATGTGATGATTCAATCTAGGATATCATTAGATTTTATAGTCTTTTTTGTATGAAATAAATATCACAAAAACACCTTTTCTTACGATGTATCTTTATTAATTTTCTTGCTTACATATAATCAGTAAATTTATGTATATATGTATGTATGACTATTTTCGTGTGTGATTTTTTCACTTTACATATATTTTTATATATTGCTTCAACATTTTGTTAATTTCACCATCCGTTAGATATTTGGTTACAGAAGAACTAAAAGTGTACTTCATTAGAAAGTCATTCACGTAATAAATCTAATTCATTTTCCATTCTTGATTTCTAGAGGAAATATTTTCCCGGACTTTACAAGACTGGGAAACCTGTAGTTTCTTTTAAAATTCTACATCTCTCCTGGCGATCTTGTAATATTGACATGATCCACAAAATCTACGACAACCTTGGTAGGCTTAGCATATACCTTACTCAAATCTATCACTTGCTCGCAGAATATGAATTTTATGAACTTATTTGTCATATTCCAGGAGAGACTCGATAGCCAAGTTACCCGGCTCAAATAACATTTTCCTGACATTTCAATTACTTATTATTACATGGCAGTTTGTAATAACTATCTTTGTCATAACTATCAAGCATGAGAGCATGAGAATAAAAACATGAAAGAACGAAGTCTGGCAGCTAGCTGACTGAGACACTTCCAGCATATTTCGCCGATTGCACATGAATGAACGCACATGGGAAGTTATTACAAATTAACGAATCAAATGAATGATTTTTATCCTCTCTCCGCAATAATTTAGAGGAATACATACGCCATATACTCGGGAGCAGAAGAGAAAAAGAATTAGCACCTATACCAACTTTCTCCGTACTTTACAGTCCTTAGAAATATGTTTGAAAGCTAATAATTTTCTACAGCTTTGCATCATATGAACCCTGACATATCTCTATATTCTAAGTGAATATCATTGCTAAATTTCCATTTGTACACTAGAGTGGTATTAGTTTTATGTTAAACTTCTTACGATTATATGGTAATAACGTTACCGGTCGCACGTATTGTGATCAATCTAAGCAAACAACTGGAATGAATTTTATGCATCGTATCACCACTACGAAAAACTATTCAAATTATTAGAATATCTAGTCAGTTCTATCTTGCCTGTATAGATCACTGTAAGTTTAAACAAAATGTGTTCCAAAAAAAACAAGGGAATCTCCAATTTAGAAATTAAATAATTCGGGAAGGGTGAGCGATAGAATAGAACAAATATGTTTGTTGAAAAACCCGTAAAATTCTGCAACAGTGGTCATAATTATCGTCACAAATATTTCCAATAGATATTGCTGAAGTTGCAGTCAAAGAAATAATAAGCTATAGTGTTGACACTAGTTTTTGCAAGCAATCGTAGCAGGGACATCAAAGTCAATTCAAGAGACCCAACCACTGATTGCTAAAATTGTTAATGGAATTTCAGTCTTCCTCTAATTGAAATGGAAACACTGCCTGGTAGATCAACTTTTCAGGCTCTTCCTTCATTGCAGTTTTGTTACAGATAGTTTTGTTGATTGAAGAAATTGGAATTTTCACGACATTGAAAAACTAGTGAAGGCAACAAATTCGAGCAACAAGTGACTGAAACTGAACGATACTTTGTGATTTTGGGATAAATTGTCGCCACGCTACAAACGTTGGATGATCGATCAGGCACAATGTGTTAGATGGACCCGTTCCCAAAACGTTTTTGCTTTTCTTGACTAATACTTTATGAACTTGAATGATCAAGACAAGAACGAGCATGGATTAGCTACCATTCTCACCCGACCTCGCGCAGTGGACATTGCAGGACGCATTTTTACACAGCAATCCGGCAACACTGAAAGGGTTCGGAGAGCTCGAGCTGTCAGGTAGGTGTGCTTGACATCTGCTCAGAGTGATTAAATTTGGCTTGTTCGCTTTAGATTTGTACGTTGCACAACGTTTGATTGACTTATATAATTGCAACGACTGCTTGCGAAGATTGGTGTCAATACTCTTAAAGGTCTCCATCTGGTATTGCAAATACAGCATCATCGGAAACATAGACGAATATAATTTAGATCGCTGTTTTACAGAATTTAATAGCTTTTTCCGGTTAACATAGGTCTTCTACTAAACTCACAATACCTTTAAAAGGACATCATTGTATTTCATGTAAGTGTATATTTGGAATGTTTCCAATAAAACGAGTGATAACACATCAATGCAAAACTCTCAAACCAGAAACAAGTATGTCAGTTTCAATTTTGAACATTACTTATTGTCATATTAATATTTAAGTCATATTATAGTCAATTTTTAGGTAGGCCGAAATAACATCAAAATATTGCGTAAGTTAACATGCCACCCTTCATTTAGCACACATCCAAGTAAACAACATGTATTGGAATCAAATGAGTTTCAAGAACTATTTCAATTTTATTCCTCAGTAAGAAACCATGCGTTGACTAATGATCTGGAAATGCCGGAAATAGTCAACACGGAATAATGATGGAATAAACACTATTAATAAACTCGTCTATTATGTATGTTCAATACAAATAAATGGTCCTGATTTTCTTGTCACAGNTTCCCTAGGAAAAGTCGGGAAGCGACGAGTCGAGTGTAACGTGGTGAGGCCGCAAGAGGGGTGAGGGAATGCGGGCTGTTCACCACCCACCCCCACGCGCCCGTGGGACATTGCCGCGCGTCGAGATAATACTATCGTCAGCCTACATGCGGGCACATCCTGGCTGGCACTTATCAAACCCCGCCGCCGTCCGTCACCTTCCCTCTCCTTACCACAATGTACTACAACCCCCTTCTCCCAACTATCAGCAAAGTATTGCACACCCCGTCATCTCTGAGGTGTACAACATACGACAATACTCATCTGTACACGTTTTCAAAGACCATTTATTTAAAAATGTTGAATAGATAACATATAAACGCTTACTAGTAAACTAAAAAAGATTTAAACAACGTATTTTTTAACTTTTATTGAAGTTTTTTAAAAACTTGATTTCCTAAAAAAATTTATTAACAATCCGATCAGAAGATTCCTTTCCCGTTTTCTATGATGAATTATCTTGCCAAGGTCTACAAAAGTTAAAAAAAGAGCCAAGGTCTTGTACTCTCACGATCATAATGTATGAGTATATGAGTGGATCAAAGAGTTGGATGAGTATAATTATGGATACAATAGACTTCGAAAAGTCTGGAACATACATTAGTAGTAGTCAGGAAGTAAACTATACATATTTCTTTCACGTTTTCCTATCCGTAATATCTATGGGACTAAATAGTACATAAGCTTATAAAGAAAGTTGATTTCGAGGTGAAAGTATATAAGTATACCCTTCTTATCATTGTAAAATTAGACCAAAATATAACAACGAATCATCAATATTTAATGATTAATCATGTTATACCGAACCGCAATTTAAGATATTTATGTATGTTTGAAAACATAATGAACTAGGAAATATATGATATTAACATCAAATGTTTATCATCGAAAAATCCGGAAACGTGAGTAAAACGCGAGTCGTATATAAAAATTAAAATTTTCTTTTCCTTTCTTAAATTCATTGTCTTAAAGAGAAGAGGGTGGAATTATTTAATATACTAACACTAACTTTATCAACAGTCGTTTTTTTTAATTGGGGCTTTACGGCTCGCCGACATCGAAGTCATTTGAGCCCTAACATTTTTGTACAGGTAGGGAAAATGCTGTTACACACTAACCACTACAGCTAACATGACTCTCCCCGCGTGTGGGACTCACCGAATGACTCAACCATCCTGAAATACAATATATCAAAACATAAAAAAGGTGGAAAAGAGAGACAATAGTTTCCTAAAACATTATAAAAACCGAAAACAAAGAAAGAAGAAAATTTAGAGAGAGCAAAAAAGTAAATTTAAAGAAAAAAAGTCAAACCCTCCCGAGAACTTGTGGGAACCCTGTTTCGCTTATGGATTTGAGTAATGACACACAATTAAAGATTAAATAAGGTGCCAAAGGCCACGTTCCTGGAGGGATTTAAAAAGGCGAATCAAAATCGGTTCATTTTGCCCAAGCATAACGTCCAAACTGTTGGGTAGATTGTGTCGCCGTCGGCTGGTACTATAGTTGAGATACTCCAGAAGAAAGTGTTCCACGATAAATATTGTACTGCAATTCTCACAGGTGGGGGGAGATTCACCGCGTAAGAGTTGACCATAGCAGTGGCCAATACGAAGACATGTAAGGATTACTTCTTCACGTCTGTTCGCACGGGATTAGGACGACCATGTCTCACCGGATATTTTTTACCTTCCTCAGCTTGAAGGTGCAATTTTGCCACTTGGCTTGCCATATCTTAAGATGAGACGATCTTATATCAACCTTTGTATCTGACGTTTTTTTGTGGGGCTTTAGGGCTTGTCAACGTCAAGGTCATTAGAGCCCTTGCAGGTGGAGAGAATGCAGTTTCGCACCATAGGGAAGAGCCGTAGTGACTCTTCCCCGCGTGTGGGACTCGCCGAATATTTCGACCATACCCACTAAAAAACCCCTCCTGAATTCAACAAATATCTAAATACAAAGATGTGAGAAAAGAAAATGAAACAGTTGCCCTATACATTATATCAAATAAATTCTAAAATTTATAATTTTCAAATTACGGAAAGGAAGAATACAAGGATAGAAAAAAAGGAAAGAGTAAAGAAAAATGCAAATTAAAACCCTCCTGAGAACTTGTGGGAGGAGCCCGGAACTACTTACAAAATTCAATAGTTTATTAATATCTTCCGCCTCATTTCCGAGAATTGTTGGTAAATCTGCAGCCGGACCAAGACCTGACGTAGGAAAAGTTGAAAGGTCAAAGACTGCCCTCTGTGTCCCCCGCTTCGCTGCCTCATCAGCTCCTTCGTTACCCATAATACCCATGTGCCCAGGAACCCAAAAAAGGACTATTTCAAAATTTTGAGCTACTAGATTGCTTATTAGATTCTGAACAGTCAGTGTAAGGATGTCAGAAGTGTACAGTGAAGACACTGACCACAGAACACTAATAGAGTCACTGCTAAGAACCACACGCCGCATTGAAGGTAGCTGAATGAACTTATAGCATTGAAGGTAGCAGCATTTCAGGATTGCATATTTTGTCCGCAATGTACACGCTGCAAAAGGAATGGAGGCGAAAAGAATGAGTGGCACTTTGGCAGTGGAAAGCAGCATCAACAGTCGTCCAAGTTTTAAAATTTTGTATTTTAGAACTTTCAATTTCAAGGAATATAACAAGAGTATTCAGCTTTGTCTCAAAATATCTCCCAAATACAAATGATCTCTCTCAAAACACTATAATTAGGAGCTAATGGCAAATTCTTATTGACCATTGTATATACTCATTAACTTGTATACAATGCTTAAAAAATTTAATTAGGAAACGTGAATAGAAAGATAAAATCTGTAAAACATAATATTTCACCACTGAGATTATTTTCCTCTCCTAACAAGTTCTTAAGCTAGTTATTTTTTAAACCACCACACCTCGTAAGTTCCGAGCTGTATTAGCTGTCACCATTAATCATATTAATAATACAAACTTACGCGAAGCGGCTTCCCTTTACCTCCTTCTCTTTCTCAGCACCGACCCTCGGTTCCCCGTCGCACAAATTGCTGTAGCAGTCTACCCCACGGTTCACTTTTAACCCACTCGAAAGCATATTAACCTCTACAGAGGGGCAAAAAACACATCGTAGAAACTGAAAGAGTTTCGGCGGCGCGGCGGTGACACTGAAGAAAAGAATGAAGCAGAGGGGCACGAAAATAAAAAAAACTAACTATACTTGGACAATAATTATGCGAATATTATTGTAGATAATATTCGCATAATTATTGTCCTTCAAGTATAAATTTATCAAGACAGTTTAGAACCAATATTATATCTAAGTTAACTAACCAAGTAAACTTCGCCATTGTACGGTCGAAAAGGCGTGGAGTAACAATGATTTAAGTATCGTCGTCGTACTCGAGTGAGATATTGAAACTACCTCACACCTTCCTAATTGTCACATGGCTGCTATCGGATGGTATAACTTTCTCAGCTGTTGAGTCCCAGTCAGTGGACAGAATACGTCCGGCAACAACGCGCACAACTGTACTGCACGGCTGGCCGCTTTTTGAAAACATAGTGAAAACTTGGCTGGTAGCTGCATAAACAGGTTTAACCAATTTAATTTAATAATAATGTGATTACGGTATTTTCCACTGGGCGACAGCACACTTTTATTCCTTAATAAGGTGTCTGGTCGTTTTTAGCAAGGTTTAGGGAAAAACCAATGCTAACTCATTTTACTTTGCTAGTAGAAGCTTGAAATTGTTAAATGTTGTCACCAAGGCAATCATTCGCTATATACGAATTATTTTTGGCACTCTGAGTTTATTACATACAAAATAAAAAAAGTCGATGTAGGGGCAAAAACTGTAAAAATATCACTTAAAAAAAATTAATTTTTTTCTTGGGGTTTTAGGGCTCGTCAACGTCAAGGTCGTTAGAACCCTTTATTTTTGTTTTTAAAATTAATGTTTTTCAAAAGTTAAAAAAAAATTCATAAAACCACATTAACTGTTTTCTTCAACGATTTTTATTGTGCTCTCCGTACCCACTAGAAGTCAGCACTAAAATTTCCGATAGTAGTATTGAATACAAAGAACTTGGAAATAATTATGTAAGTAAGAGTACCCAAAAAGGACACGGAGGTTTAACGTAATAGTACCAAGTAGTTTTTAAAACATTTTAACAAAAAGTGCATTCTTTGAGAACTAATACTACAATTGTTTACGTCCAAATTTGATAAGTGAGGTTATAACTGGAACAGTGTTCACGTAAGTGTTGAATTTATTATAATAAAACAACGGCAAGCTCTTTATTTTGACGGACATATTAGGATGTTTAATGTACTAAAAATTAACTCACTCTCTAGCCATTGACTCAAAAGTTGTGTGAAATCATAATTTTGTTTTCGATGTAAGGGAGATATCCATGCTTAGATCCTAAATAGAACGAAGATCCAAAGAGCGTCTGGGGGTGAAACCCAACAAGCTTAATGGAGTGAATCAAATTGAATAAAATTAAAACAAATGAACAATAAAATACAATATGAAAATCAACAAGAGCTACGTCGAAAAATCATGGTTATTGAAGATGAATTCTACATTTAAAATCATAAAAATTGGCACTCGAATGTCGAGTGCTAGGACCTGCCAGTACGAAACACTGTGTCATGCAATTGAATAATAACCCTTATCATTCGTGGATACATCAAATGAGTTGAGTATTGTTAAATAATAAGATTCCCATAAATATGCATTAAATCTAGTGCACATGTATTTTGAAGCATTTTCTTTGGAAGAAATGAACAAGATTTGTATATTATGCGGAGCAAAATATTTTTCAGTCTGACACAACCAATGGCAATAACGATATACTTACTCTTTGAAATTATAAAAGAAAAATAGCGTTCCTTGTATTTAGTTCCTTTTTCTCTTTTTTCTTGATTTACTTTGATAGAAGATTTCTAGATTTAAATTTTAAAAAGCAAGTAATACAAAAAAGTCACACTTCAATATCGAATGGGGGTCTTGCTTGTTTCATTCGACGATTGCTTCAGATGTTGGTGAACTGAACCTTCTGGATGGTTACCCGATCCCTCTAATGGCTCAGGTGGTAGCGTTCTTGCTCTTCACCAAGTCATCCCGTGTTCAATTCTTGGTGGGGCCATCAAATTTGCAGTTTTTCACAGGAATGTCCCAGTTCATATAGCTGTGACTACTGAAAAGCGAAACCTCCTTCCTCTACGTAACCTCCTGCTAGTATCAATAACTCTAACAATTACTAACCAATTGTACTAATCCCTCTACGTGGGTCAAGTTTTTGGTAAACCCAGCTAAGCGACCCACCTACTAACAATAGCCTTCCACACAACTCCTACATCCTTTCGCTCCATGTAGATAAGCTTCAATAGCACGCTACATTTCCCATTAACAAATACTACAATGGAGAAATATCACCCTTTTATCATTTTATTAAACCACTTATCTTTATAAAATATTGGCGAAAATAATTAAAGTTTACAGTTTTTATGTTAATGACTAGTCTATAATACGGATTTCTCGATGATGTTGGTACCAAGGGATAATAATCGCTCAACTTAGATTTCTAATTTCCGTATTACAAAATAAACAAAAAAAGGACGAAAAAAAGAAACTCAAATATGCAATGATTAAACACGTCATTTGAAAATCTCACACTTTTAGATAATACTGGATGCAAAGTAGTTTCAATGTTTAACTCAAGGTTGGATAATAGTATGGAAGTATTAAAAAAATATTTGACAATCAACCTCTTGTCGACTTATTCCTTAAATATATTTATTAAAAAACATTGTATTATTACATATTGAAAATTATTATTATTATTATAAATACTAAATTTTGAATATATTAATTTTTTTAACAAAGATAAAGGTAGAATGAAAGGAAAGAAGAATAGGAAAATAAAGGAAGGATGCAAATTAAAACCCTCCCGAGAACGTGTGGGTGGATCCCCAATCCACTCATGAATTTCAGTTATTTATTAACATGATCCGTTTCATTGCTTAGAATTGTTGGTGTATCTTCAATCAGACTGATATGTCTCCGAATACTGGCGTATTTTCTGCAGTCAGTTAGTAGGTGACGCACTGTCAAAGAGCAGAGAGATCGGTGAGTGGGAGATACCAACGTTGAAACTGCTTTGCGTCCAATATTATCGGAAAGTGCGGGAATTTCAATTGACGTTTTATCATTGGACATTTGAATTAATTGTTTTACTGAATTTTATTTTACGCAAAATGTTTGTACACACCACTTGAATCAAGAGGTAAGTTATTGTTTTTTTTGGTGGGGCTTTAGGGCTCGCCAACATCGAAGGTCTTTAGAGCCCATGCAAGTAGGGAAAAATGCTGTAAGAGGTAAGCAGTGTAACAATTTTTATTAGTGTGAGTACATTTTACGCTCTATAATTGCGTTACCAAGTGAAGTGCTGGTTGCGTCTCATTATAATGATGGCATACCCTGTAACATGATGTCAGTACTTCATAAAAATTATGTTTTTCACGAGGCTATTACTTTTTCCGAAACATACCGTAGGTTATACTGCAATGAAAGAGTGATTTTCCAAGATTTGTGATTGGAAATTAAAGACTACTTTTGGTTAAATAGTAAATGATGAAATGCATGGAGATAAGATATAGATATGAGAAAAGTTTCAAAAATATGGTTATTTTAAAAAACATTAATTTTTCACCGCATCTAATAAAAGGAATTCTTTCATCCTGAATGTACTCAATGCACGGTCCCTTCGTTCCTTCAGTTCGGAGGTTAAATGCTTCTGGAGTCTTGTCATAAATATTGTCCCTTCACCCGCCTACGCCCAGGGTTTTGGGGACAACTATTCTAGGTCAGCGCTCTTTAACACGATACATTTTATCCACAAACGGGGTTCGGATAAAATGAAACATAAATTGTAAACTTTTTCAACAAAATTCTCAGAAGTGAAGAAGGAACACGCTTTTTATCCAATAAATAACAATCGGAAATTGTAAATGACGATAGAATGACAAGTGAAAGTTGGATTGTCGTTAAAGAATGAATATAAAATATTGAATCATGTTATTACGATGTACGGCGATGATATAGTGTGAGCAACATACTTCTGTACTTAAATAAGGCTCTAATTACCCAGTTGTTGGCGAGCCCTAAAACCCAAATAATAATAATAATATTAACTTCATGGAGTTTTTGGTACCTAGGATACAGAAGACTGTTTTGTTGAACACGGGTCACATAGGAAGTTTCTATCTCAGTCATAACAGTAGGACCGTAAGATACCTGGAAGGTTGTTTGTACATTACAAGCAACAATTCTATTAGAAAGTGAAAAAGAATAAAAACATAACAAAAATGTACTTAAATTACCTTCCTCACATTTATTTCAAGTTTACATTGATTACGAGTCATATTGGTTTAATTTGATCACGAGTCTTGGACGATTAATTATATCACGTAATCGTCAATGTAGTTTTGACCTTGGGTCTAGTTTCCCATATCTTCTGACCTCCCTCGATTATCTATTTCCTTATTTATTTTCCAATGTTGTAACTTGTCTGTACATTTAACTTGTATGGCGTCTCTTTCTCTCACTCCCTTCCGCATGTCTCCAAAATTAGTGTTCTTCTGCTGCGCTGAGTTCGCGATCAGTAGGAATGTGAATTACTTCCATGTGTTAGCGGCTACCCTTTTTCCGCTCCCCAACCTCCTTCCATTAGGCGTCTCAGACACCCAAGTGTATCCTCAGCAACAGACAACCCATTGACCCTCGGCTGTCTACTCATCACAGATATATACGTGCAACGGGTATCAATACAAGTAAACGCAAATTTTCTTTCTTTTACGAAAATGTGTTACAGGTGTTTTTATCAGGTTGATGAAGAGATCAAGATCCCTGACACTCATAATGATTCATTTCTCGATAAAATTGAATGATATAGCTTTAGAGAAACCACTGGTGTGCTAAACGCTCTATCAAACAAACAAATATTAGTATTACAGCATTCGTGTATCATTTCTGATGAAAGTACATTAAAAGAAACGTTACGCACCATGTGAGTGTATGCAGTAAAAAATTCAGTGGTAAATACAAATAAATAATTGTATTAATAATTTTGATCGATATCAAGTAATTTTGGTAAAGATACTTTTTACGTCATACACTTGTATATGGCGAGGGTTGTACCGATACGAGTAAATTCTATTGAACCGATACCAAAATTACTAGTTTTTATGTCATTTAATCATGTCTGGACAGAGTTATACCAATTAGTAAATATTTCACTTGATACGTTCACGATATCTTCGTACTTAATAACTTTGGTATTAATACTGTTTATGAGGTACATCCATATATGGGTCGAAGAAAACATCGAGATTGAATCAATCCTGAATATTGGTCTTTACGAATTCAATTCATTTATTCACTTTACATTTTTCTTCTGACTCTCCAGTGATAGAAGTAAAATGATTGTACGTCGTAAGTTTTTGCTTCTCTTCTGTATATATTTTTTAAAATATAATTTATCTCAGGGTAATAACATTATTCGTGTTAAACTCTCTTCTCCAAAAGTACTCGATACTGAGTAGTATTGATACTTGAAGGTCGATACCTCAGGGTATTAACACCGTGGCTTCCGTTATCAAGTGTGTACTCGATAATGATACTCGAGGTCGATACTTCGAATCTTTACACACGAAATGAAATTATCTTTCAGCAATGAAATTATAGTCGAAATAAAATTTCCATCGCTTTCAGCCAATACTTTCTAAAATCTCCAACCTTGGTTGTGGCCTGACTGAATATAATCTTTTATCCCTTGCACCCAAGTGAAGTAGTCCTACAGAGCACAAAAACTAGGCCGCCCGCGCTAAAGCACTGGCCCTGTGTCACCTCATTCCTTTTTCTTTCCGCTTACAAATTTATTGCCCCTCCGGCGAGTCCCACCATGCCTCAAGCGATTTCCCCGACGCAGAAACTCAGAGCGACATCATTTATTGCCGTCCACGATGACATCAGATGAGACAATGATCTTAAAGTATCGGGAGTGATGGTGGAACCAGAGAGAGTCATACGTGCACAGGTGTTGATAGCACAGGGACTTGTAGTGAACTTCACTGGGACTGAGGATGGGGGCTGAGTTTCACTTTGCCCATCGTTAAGGCGCGGTAAGCGGCGCTACACATGGACTTGACACAAACCAGACAAGAGATGGGATGGCGCTTCTGCGCCGCTTGCTAGACGCAGGGCGAGAGCACAACCCACTCTTTCCCTTGTGGGGATTGCCAGCAGTAGACCCTCACCGAAGCTCAATTTTCCTCTCGGACACACGCCGCACGGAACAGAACGGCACAAACAACGACGTGCATCAGCTTCGAAAGTTCAATTCAATGCAATAACAATTGCCTTTATCTATGGGTCGTGGACATGAAAAACAACCGAATATACAGAGAACGGGTGTTTAGCCGAAGGGACAAGATATATTTGTAGTGTTTTGCTCATCTCATGTGACAATCCAAAACGTATTTTTTCAACATTTCAAATCGATGATAAACTCAAATTTTTATCAAACGAATGAAATCGGTATCAAAAGTGATGAATCGATGATCTCATGACTTCTATTTCATATGAGAGGATTGTCTTCGTAACATCATGATACTAAGGGTTTGGATCATGAAAATTCTTATGTATTCAGGTGGAATCGTCATTCGCAACTTTGTCTAATCCACTGCCTTGGAAAAAAGTTTGAGTAAGAAGTTCATGATTTGAATTTTTAAGTTCATGATATGAAGACAAATTTTCCACTACTTAATTTATATCATACACCGACATAATTTTCTATCGCGATTCAACCACCCATATTTTTTTTCACTCATTTAACTTACCTATTTAAACTGAGTTATTTAATTTCCCATTATCAAGATCTTAACACGAATTTCCTAACTGAATAAAATCGATCAATACCAAAGGTATTTAGATGGAGAGATACAGTAGCTCCATACTTAAATACGAAAATATTGTTAAAAAGAATACTACCAATATAACTGACAAAACTTTCGAACAATACAGTGATGTTAAGGAAGTAATGTTTGAATAGGAACTCTTCGTCATTTGTGCAATTACTAAGTTAGAGATAAATATGAGTAAGCTTATTGGTGATCAGATAAGAAAACTATTTCAAAACACAGATAATGGTTGGGAATTACCGTCCAGTAATGTTTAGAGAACTTGAAACATTTGCACTAGATCTGATAACGAATAATACCTGTAAGAAAAAGAAAGTAAAATATGTCAAATTAAAAAAAACAAACTTGATTCCACCAAGTACAACAACTGAAATAGATGCCACTGACGGGCGATAATAATGTAATTTATCATATTTATTTGATTTAGAAAGTGGAAACATGTTGCACACCTTTTTCACTTAAAATGGAATAATCCCGTGAATAAGAAGTTCAATAACAAATACTCACTGCCGGTAGAGAGTGGTGCCATTGTCTGCATAGCAACACCCACGCTTCGGCGCATGGGACCGGGAGCTGGATTCGCCGCATAAGGGTTTTGCAACGACGATGCGACGCTGTCGTACCACATGCCGGCGGCAGTAGTGGCTCCACCGCCGCCGCCGCTCGCGACCCCGGCCGCCGCCGACGCTGCACCCACGCCTCCGCTGCCATCGGGGCTGTATGCTCCGCCAGGGGAGTAAGGAGAGGTGACACGATGGTGCGACGACACGGGTGTTCCTCCACCGCCACCACCCCCGCCTCCTCCTCCCCCTCCGCTACCCTGACCACCGCCGCCGCCGAAGCCAAGTCCCGAGGGAGCACTGAAGCGGCCGCTGAAGGCTGGCAGAGTGCTGCCTCCTCCACTACCACCACTCTTGGGCGACGAGTAGTCATCACTCAGCACTGCGAACACAACACGGCATGCAGTGAGCCACCACTCCAATGAACATTTTGTTTCAAGCCGGGACCACATTTCTAATAAACATCAGTTATATCGAGAGATAGCTATTATACAAGATGAGTGGCGACATTTTTCAAACGCGCAACTCCTTTCTAAAGAAAACACTGGATATCTAATGATAATGTGGAAAGAATTCTCCAGTAAGCAATGAAACAATATTTGCCTTGACACATCACACACGAGACCTTATTGTAGATACTTCAAAAGAGAAATAGTGGTGCAAAACATTGCACACACTTTCTCATAGTTTCTCAATTTGCAGCATAGTGACAAAAAATATAGTAAAAGTGTTACGTAAATGTAACTTCGTTGTAGAGAGAAATTTATGTATTTACGTATCTGCAGTGCGTTTGCTGTCCTCCTGTGTATTTTATTATCATCATATCTTTCATTTCTGTTTACGAAAAATGTATTCTACGTCTGCTTGGTCCATTTATATTATTGAAGTTTACTAATATTATTCTGCCATTGCTAAATATTATTCAAGCTTCTTGAAACAGTAACCTAATGTAGAAACAGTAACTATATGTAGCATACAGAAATTATTTTACTGCGCCTACACCAAACTTTCAAGCGAAATACCGCTAATGCGGACGTAATGCTTACTAATTGTCCTTTATGTATAGAAAATTTAAGCAAAATCGTTGGAGCCGTTTTTTGAGAAACATTCAAAAGAGTACTTTGACCTTCATGTGAAGTACCCTTTGTTTTAAAGTAAAAAAATGGAGCACGTAAAAAAAATCGACGAGTAAATTCTAGCGCAAATACGAAATGTGAATGAAATTGATTCATCCTTTTACTCAGAATCGCAGCGCACAGACGGACATACGGATGTTATGCCAAAAACTACTTTTTCTGAATCACGGATAACCAAAACCGTCGAAATCTTGCTTTCAAAATTTTACACGATTACAAAATTTTCTATAAACTACGTATATGAGAAAGTAATAAATATGGTTGTCCCGTTACCTTTTCAATTAAATTGTATAAATCTCGAAATCTAAGAAAAAAAGATTATAGCAAATGTGTATATTCATCTCAGTCATCACTTCACTGCGATCATGCAAAGGAGGAGAAGGATGTGAGAGGGAATATCCCGGATGATGCGATCGACTCGAGGAGAAGCAACTGATAGTGGTACTGAGATAGCCGGAAGATGTTAGACATGTTGAACATCCGCAAAATGAAAGAACTACGATGAGGCTCTAAGTAGTAATTCTAACGAAGATTTATTCATTTGTCTCGTTCGACGATTCAGTGGATGCTGTCGAATACTTGCACTACATGTGTTTCGTGTTATAGTTAACAAGAGATCAACACAGGTTACGCACGAATGTTTGGTTATCAATTCTTCTTTGTTATGATTAGTAAGAAATAATTTGCATTTCTACAATATATTTTTAAAGTTAGTTTATTAATGTACCACATTGCAGCAGATACGGCATGAGTTCAGAATTACACTTGAAAATTCTGAAGTAGTCAACCAAATAAGATTAACATATTGAAGAACTTTGCATTGAATGTGTCGCCATCGCCCGTTTTACGGAAATTTGTAATGTCGAACTCCCATCTATCATGCGGTAGACTGACTCATGGACGCAGCCTGGCGTCACATCTGGCTGCAGTAGACCCCACATACTGACTCTTGATTAATTTTAAAGTTCTCTATTATTAATTCTTAAATAATAATTATTTGATACCTTGGTTTATATTCTACCACAATCCATTACGCGCTGTCTACAGTTGAAAATTTTGCAAAAAACCAATGGGTTTCGAATGCACCGCGCCTGAGATAAGTCGTACCAGCCACGCGAGATCAGATGCACCCTTGCAAAATCTTAAATATTCGTTACATTTTACGATTTAAAGAAAGCTTTTTTCTTCATTTAATTTACAAAACGAAGAACTTCATTTAAAAAGGATGTTTTTCTACCTCTGTACTTGTTTATTTCAGCTCTGTTGACACGTCTATTATTAATGTCTTTTGTTCTATAATTTGGGTTAATAATTGTACATAGACATGTGTTGCTGTAGACCATTTTATAGAAATTTCATGTGATGAATAATGCCACATATTATCGGGGCCGAATCTAGGAGGGGACGCGTGTCCCGATGCCGGGTGATGGGGGACGCCAAACTATGGGGAACGCTGTAAGATGGGGGGGGGGGAATGTTTTAGTTTTAAAAATACTGAACTACTGTCTCTTCAACCACCGAAATACAAAAGTTATTATTTACTATTTAAGGACGCCCGAGTGGTCATTGACGATAAAAGAAATATACCACGTTGTGGTCGGGAACTTTACGAACTTCATTATAATCGAAAAATTAGGTGACAATTCGCTAAAAGTTTCTTTGTGTGTATACTTGATCATGTGCTATAAGATCTGTTTTGCGAGTATATACCATTATTTAGTTTTTAACGTATTATGATGGTACTCGACTGATAAATCTGTAACTTCCGAAAAATGGGGGAGCGCCAATGGCCCCCTCTGAAAATAAATATAGTTCCAACCCTGCACATTGTTGTCATGTAGGTCCCACCAACTTAGGTGAAAACTTTTTCCTAACTTATTTGTCTGTGATTTCAAAGACGATTAATTCTCTCTCATAAGGTACCAGGTGCCATCAAAAAATTATTTCCTAAACTTGATACCTTAAAGATTTTTAACTGGTGACCGGATAAAAACTAGATACTGATCCTCGAAATGTGTTCAGTTTTAAAATCAGGCGAGAAGACGTAACGAATAGGAGGCAGTCAGTGTAGCCGCAGAGGAGATTTCGTGTCTTCCGAGAGGAAACTGAACGGAAGATAACACTATTGGTTTGAGCAAGATGATCGAATCGGAGGGGAGATGAATACTTCCTTATCACACAAAGGAGCGAACGTTCCATGTAGCTCAGGAAGTGAGAAACAGCGGTTGTAGGAAGAGACTAAGGAAACGAGCGGTCACTCAGCGAACTCAAACAGCTAGAGACAGAGGCGGAAATGAAAATGGAAAACCATTGAAATGAGATGTTGATGATTGTGCCGTTCCTTATCACATCCTACACACTCAACTCAGACATTTTTTATGTTCTTTCACCCGACATCAAAGCTATTGCAAAGGACGCTTTTGAGCGGTGGTCGGTAGTTTTCTTGCTGGGACAAAGATCTTTAGTATACGGTCCACTAAACGTGAGAGATCAGGTATGGTCCGTACAACTAACGTTAAACATTTATGAACTGTTCTACCGATCAGTTCATTCACCCCATAAAAATACATATCCATATCAACTAGATAAATTCAACCTACGAAGAAAATTATACATACATTACAAAATAAGACTAACAATTGTATCTATAAATATAATTAAAGGATTTTAGCTAAGAAACATTTATTATAACTTTTGGGTAATTATAAGATTTTACTTTCAGTTTATTAGTTCGAAACATAATTTACGGAAAGACGTCATTAAAATTTTATCTTCGAAGAAAAAAAACGCATGAAAAAGTAAATATTTACCCTGCGAGGACCACATTGATGGAACATTCTGAGGTGAAACGTCTGATGCCGAACTGGTGTTGAGGTAGGTAGACATAGCTCCCGAGTAAATGTTCCTGGTATACATTTGGCTGAAACAAAAAAAACACGTAAACAATGATCATTAAAAAGAGTTGAGAATTGAAGTTCGATTCTGAGGTCAATTAAGATCAAAGGACAAGAATATTTCAGTTGAAAAATAACTTTAAAGGAAGTAAAAATTTTGAAAAGCCTATATCGCGTTTTGAGATGAAGTGAACATTAGAGAAAATACACAAAATGCATCGTAAATAAACAACGTCCATTAGACCTTACTAGAGATACCGAAGAGTCGAAATTGAAATATACCTAACATATTCCTCATCCGTTATTTACGTGATAAGTCTCGTTTGCAAGTATCTCCAAGCTTGTATTGCTCACGACCCTAATGAATAGATGTTCCCTTGTCCAACACCATTATCTACGTTCATTTTCCCATCTCTCGTTCAAATCACCTGAGAGACTGCTTTCCCATCCCTGTGTCCCTGCACATGTCAGACGATGACGACGACATATCCACCAGCCTATGTGGAACCACAAATAGTCCACTGGTGCTAAGCGTCGATTCGACTCAACTGAATCGTATTCCATCACATTGCTTCTCACTTGAAGCGATACCATCTCGCGCACCACCGCCGTTGCCAAGCGCCCAACATAAAGCGCTCCTTCTTCCTTACCAGCACCTGTATCTGCTCGCGTTATCTCCAGAGATATCCGGAGGGATGATGGCGACCAAGCTAACACACAGCGGGCTGTTCTTTTTCTACGGGGATTGACAAGTCTATTCGCAAGACGACCGTGGTACGGGAACAAAATAAGGGCGAACTGAGACCGAAGTGCTGGCAGATTCATCTCACGAACCACACCTCATTCAATAGCTCACCCGTCTCCAGTCCCATCTTTATTCCGAGAGTACAAGTTTATGGAGCAATCTACAATACGATTTTTCCTGTTCCAGTCGTGAGCTAAGTTTTCAGCGGAATATTAACAAAAGAGTTTCTAATTCTTTTCTGACGATCCGTCCGAAATTACCAACAAAAGACTGAATCGACGATATAACCGCAAATAAGAGTATAACAACCTTTAAACAGTAATATAATAAACTTGGTTTTACAGGTACAAAGTTTTGATTCTTTTTGCACGGGTAAACACGTTTGAGAAGAATGTTATCTTTTGTTTGTAACGCTGTAGACACAAACTTTCTGAGTTTCCGTAGGATCAAGGTAACACAAATCAGGTAACTGCGTACAAACGTATATAGCCTTCAAAACACTGGCGAACTAGAATTATTCAAGTTTTCCTTGTCTTCCATAAAACGTAGGAAAATCTGATCACAAAACAGTAAACAAAGAAAGAGATATAACAACAAAGTACAATATAACCAATATATAACAAAGAGTCACATAGTTAACTAGAATGAAGCTACAAGATTATTAAAGCTGACAAATCCATGACATATATATTATTGCCCTTTGGACAGTGTTTAACTTGAATACATCTTCTGATTATTCATTTTCCTTCTTTATTTCCCAAAAACTCTTCATTCTTTAGCTACGTTCCTGTTTCCTTTGTTCTGCCCAAACTTTCCCCGTATTCTTTTTTCTTTTACTTCGAACTTGCTTCTGAATTCATCTCTTGATTTCTAATTCATTTCCGTATCAATTCCTGTTTGTTTTAGGTCTTCTTCTATTTCTTGAAGTCAATTGGTTTTTTTGGTTGAGCAGTTTACTACATGAAATATCTTCCTTGTGAGGCTGTTGTTGTTCATTCTATGTATGTGTCCATAAAACGCTAGCCGACGTTTTCTGACCATGTCTGTGTATTCATACAATTCTTTTGTTGGTCTCTTCAACCATATACCATCTCTTTGTATTGCTCCAAAACGTTTTTCCTGAGGATTTTGCGTTCTATTTTTTTCTGTCTCTGCGATACCTGATGCTCCGTTGTGGTCGATACATACATACATACACATATTATATATATATAT